>APFE030822922.1:3021-19654 GCA_000404065.3 Pinus taeda | reverse complement strand
GGGGGGGGGGGGTGAATCATTTTAGTATACTCATGGACATTAAAATTCTTTTGCTCAATACTCATTAGTTGAAACATTACATGAGAAACTTAACAAATAATGAACAACATATTCAATACATGAACAACAAGTAAGAAGCAAACCAAACCATCACATGAACGCGTAATAACAACACACATTGACACCATATATATGTTGAAACCCAAAAAAAGAGAAAACCACGGTTTTATTATTGTTGTGATGCAAAGGCAAGCTCCTACTCCTTATTACATCTAATTTTCTGTAGGCCCTAACCTATAGGAGGTTGCTTCCTCAATTTTATGCAAGTTGCAACATGCAAGGAAGCTCCAACTCCCATATGATTTATATAGGCTACAACCCATAGGAGGCTCCTACCTCAACCAACTCCAACTGGATATTTATCAAGCTTCAAATTGAAAGGAGACTACCATCTTGTTACAGATCCATTTGGGCATATCACTCCCATAATCTAGATCAGCGTTTTAGGGCTCATCAAACCCTAATTTTAGTTGCTACATGCCCTAAAAAAGTCAACGTTTTGAATGCCTCCTTCCCAGACAGTTTCATGACTTGAAGACATCCTGAAATGATCTCTAAAGGGACCAACGCAGGTAGGCCCATGTAAGGGTGTGCTGTAGAGCAGTTGAGTCCATGCTAGGGTGCTTTGCAAAACACTTAGGCCCTCTTTGACCTGTGTTGGGCGAGATTGAGCGAAATTTACATAGGGTTTGGGGAATATTCTTATCTCTTGGAGTCTTCTAGAAGTTTCCCTCACTTCTCAACTCCTATGAGCTCGAAAATGGATGAGGAATGAGTTAAGATGCATCCTATCCTCTCATCCCTTCCTGCATGGAACTAATTCTAAGTATGGAAGGCCATTCAATACCCCCATTTATGACATAACCTGCTCCATCTTCCTATAAATTGAGCACTCATCTAAGTGATCAAGGGGCTGGACTATGTTGAATTGTAAGGAGATAATGTTGCTATGAGAATTGACTTTGAGACAAGTATTGTTATGCTACAAGTTTGTCATGCTTTTGATGTGATGTGGATGGGATCAAAGTTGGAGGAGTGACTTCGAATCAGACTTCATGGTTGTAATTCGTTCTTCTATTCAATAAAGTATTTGAACCTTTTTCCATATGCTTATCTTGTTATATGATGCTTATATATGTGAATGTATCTGATTCCATTTACTTGTAATCAATAGATATTTTGATTTGATTGGTTCTTTGACTTTTGTTGATGTTTACAGGTACTTCTCAGGCGTGTTAAGTACGGGAAGGAGCGATGGGACCGATACAAAGGAGACAAGAGGAAAGTAGAACTACAAGTAGGTCTTCTCATTCTCTTTGTCTTATCTATTTCCTATAGGAAAAGGCTAAAGTGCTTTAAATTGTTGTTCTAGATATGGCTACCTATCTAGGGAATTAATATTTATCCGTAGATACCAAATTCTCCAAAACAAATTGGCGACTCCACTGGGGAAGATCATCCTTCCTAGTAGCTTATCCACCTCCTAGGACACTCTTGTAGGCCCTACTTGTTTTCATTGTATTTCAGCTTTATTGCATTGAATTTTGGAAAGGTTGTGTCAATTTGCCTCTTGAAATGGCTTACTGTCACTAGCGTAGGTTTGTGAGGGACACAGTGCGTTGCAGAGCAACCTTGGCTTAGAGAAAATGCTCTGAAGTGCAATGTCTCCCATTCAGGGCTGCGCTGATCCTCCTAGGGTCAGTTTTCCACCTTTGGATTGAGTTTTTTTCCAACTTTCCTCTGTTTGATTGCTTGCTGATTAGTCAATGAATGTCATGTCTTAGAAAACAAGTTTTTATCTCCTTTGCTAGCCCTACTTTGACTTGGTTGATTACTTTTTCTTAAATGTTTTATTTGTCATTATCAATCCATAGTCAAAGTTAGATTATAGCCGATCAATCTTTGTTTGAAAGAAAGTGTCGTAAAAGTCTTCTTTTCCTTCGAAATAGAATTGTCTTAAAGTCTTCGTCCTTGTTAAAGATTGATTGATTGTATGTGCATTAGTTTCCTTTTATTCATATTCACATTAAGGAAATTGAAAAGAAATACATGCATTTTGCATTGAAAAAGTTTGTGTGTGCTCATAGGAATAGTTTAGGTAAATTGCATTAGATTGTGCTCTTTGCTCTTTGATCAAAAGAAATCTGATTGCTCTATCCCTATTAGCTAAGATTTTCATTGTGAAATTGAATGGAAAAAATGCTTATCACCATAGTTGCATTCCTAGGAATTCCAGAATACATAACGTGGTGAACTTGAAAGGCAAATTCCTAAGCAACATCAACTTAAAATTAACCTCAATTTACCTAATGGAGCATTGTCACCTAGCGAAAAACATTTAGTGGTTCTAGGCTAGAGATGTGTTCCAACGTTGTAAAACAAAGCAGCTATTGCTAACTTGTTTGCAATACATCTTGAGTGTGATACCTCATTCCACATACGTGAGTATATCGTAGCTCGTCCACGTACCTTCAGGTATATAGGGCGGTGTTATAGTACGTAAAGTATATGGGAATTCTCTCACTGTGTGGTTTTGCATTAGACAACTCTTATATGGATTGGGCCTTTATGTACTTTTGGGTATATTTTGGAGGACAACACTAGGTTGCTATCCATCCTTAGGTAACCGAGTCGGCTGCCTTGTACATTATGATACACCGAACACAACATTCGAGGAGATTACCTGCCCATACTTCTTGGTTCATCGGGAGGTATTCTGCAGTTCACAGTTGCTTGGTAAACCTTTTTGCCTAGATTACCTCTTTTTGTTTATTTTTTTTATAATAAAATTAATCAACAATCGTGGAGGAACATCAACCCTTACCCCGTCGTTCGCGAAGAACAGTGAGAAAACCACCCTTGTCACCTGAAGCTACACCTATTCGGTCAAAGCAGTCTTGTTAACTGAGTCAAGTACATCAAGAACTCTTGGTTCTTCATCTGAATTACCAGAGTCACCCATTCCGGTAAGTATTGAGATCTAGTTACTCCAACTATTTGTGGTACATCTGTTACTGAAGAAGAAGTTTCACAATTACCTGAGGACACTATAACTAACACTAATGAAACAATAATTGAAGTTTTTCAACAACAAGTTGACCCTCAACTTGAAGTTGCTCAACATGAAATTACTTCTGAACTTGGATCAATTCAACTAGAAGTTAATCCAGAACCTATCATAGTTCAATCAGAAGTTACTTTTGAACCTGAAGTTGTTCTGGAACCTCACTGTGAAACTGTTGTTCTTTTACCGGAACATCTGGACTTCGAATTTGAACATTTAGAAGTTGTCACCTTACCGGAAGACGATCGACCGGTTAACCCTTAGACATCTATAACTACTGAAACTTCCACTTTGCCAACACCAGAAGTCTATTACGGACCTGACGGTGAAGTTCTTCCACCTAGTTTAATTGCTGTTGAGGAAGAATTTGAAGAAGATACTACACCTGAAACCCCATTCCAGTTTGGAACAAGGCTTTATCTTTACCCTTATACTCCTCATTTTACTGCTCCTTTTGATCTTGCTTCTTTTCAAGTACCTGTTGATTCTTTAGGACATTTATTGGGTTAGTTAACTATGGTTGAACAACCGTCAACATCCCAGACTGTATCATCTGATGCAGTTGTGGCAGAATCTTCTGTTGCAACCTCTTCGATGTTTTATACTACTCCTGAGTCACATCTATATGGTGAACCATCTGTCCTGGTTGGTTACCAATCTTTATCTGGAACCCACTCAGGGGTTGCTTCTACACCATGGTCATCACCCATGTCCTCTATTGGAATTTTACCTGGTTATTCATTTACGGGAACTCAACAGTTTGATCCTGCATATCAATATCAAACTGGGCAATCTAGTCAACAACGACCTATGTATCCACTACATACTGGATTGCCACCATATGGAGAGCAATGTGCCTATTCACCTTATCCTCCATATCCTAGAGGACAACCATATGGTAATATCCCACCATATTCAGGTTAGTTTAGAATGCAAGTCTGTCAATGACAACCAATAATGCCAGTTCAACCGAGGCTTATGTATCCAACACAACCAATGAAAACTGTGTCAGCTCTTCCTACTACACCTGTTGTTACCACTATACCGCAGTCACAAGTTCAAACAATTATATCTCAACCTGTATAAACTGGTCCTTCTACCTTGCAACCAAAAGTTTTAGGTCAGCAGGCCCAAGTTTCTCAGGCTGTTGTACAACAACTGCTTGTGGCCAGGGTTCAACAACCTTAGGTTAGTGTACCTTTATCTAGAGTGACTTAGGCTTACACTGGTATAGTTTATTCACAACTTGGTCAAGCTACCATTGGGGGGAAATATCAGATTCAACAACTTGTACCCCAACAACCTTGACAGCCTCAATATCAACAACCTCAATTCTAGAAATTCCAACCCTAATTTGGACTTGCCCAACAAGCTCAACCTGGTTTTGGACAATATCAAGCTTATTGAGGTCCTGGTCAACAAGGCTTTGCTGGTTATGGACAACCAAAAATTCAACCTGGTTATCAACAACCACCTTATACTATATTTGTTCAACAACCACCTTATCAAGGTTACTAGATACATATGCCCTATGCTGGTATGCAAAGACCTATTGCTCAGGCAATTCCATCATCTCCTGGGTATGATCAACCTGACTTGAATCGACAGTTGCCGTTTGTAGCAATTCTTGAATTACCATATTTAAACCAGCTCACTAATGATCTAGTTTTATATGCACCTTGGTGGTCAGTAATTCCGCATAATATACCTTCTGACATTCCAAAATTCAATGGAAATCCAGGAGAAGACCCATAAAATCATGTCATGACTTTTCATTTGTGGTGTTCATCAAACTCCTTGAATGATGACTCAGTTAGACTCCGTCTTTTCCAAAGAACGCTTACTGGCCTAGCTGCGAAGTGGTACATTGAGTTACCACGAGCTTCTTTTGACAACTTTACGACTTTAGCCACCACATATTTGACCCACTTCTAGTTACCTATCAGGTACGAGATTGGAAAGGAACTCCTGACCAACTTTAAACATACTACTGCTACTCATATATCAGATCATATTCATGAGTGGTGACATTTTCGTCGAATGGTTAAGACTTATGTTCGTGATTAGCTTTTGGCTGAGTGGTTTATAAAATCCTTGTTGCCATCAATCACTGAGGATGTGGCAAAAAGTGGAGTTGTCACAGAAAAGAAAGTAATTACTCGTGCCCAATATTTGGACTTGATTTATAGGCAGTCTGGCATGCTCTACGACAAGATTCTAAATGCACCCCGACCATATTTCACTGTTCCTCCTCCATAATCGAGTAAGGACTCTCATGCTGGTGATAGTGTGATTGTTTCTTCGAGCACACAAATGGCAGTAGACCATCTGGTCAAACACTTGTCGTTTCTAATCAAACTTCAAATGCATTAAAAAACACTCACTTCCGAAGTCAATGTAGTGTCATTTGACAAAGGCAAGAATCAAAAGTAACCAGGAGGAAAGGAGAAGGGGGAAAATAAGAAGAAACAATCATCTAATTCCTCTACTTAGGCAAGGAAACCTCGCTATCCATGTTTAATCTGTAATGACGAGCATTTTACAAGAGATTGTCCACACCGCTCAGAAGTCTATAAACTTCTAAAGACTTCTAACACATCTAAAGTGTTGACTGATCCATTTCCAAACCCGGAGACACATTTGGTTGCGACAGACCATGTTTCCACATCCCAAGTACTTATGCTATCTGTTGCAAAGCCTAAAAACGACTTTTTGGTGTTGACACGAAATAAAGATTATGGAAATCCACTGTCATCGTCGAATAATCGAGCCAATGATCAACCTAATCCTTCGACTTCAACTTCATCTGAAAATATTCCACCGCCTATTGTGCCAAAATTGACAATAAAACCACCAAAGGGACTTGTGCATAAATCAACATTTAACCCTCGAGGTCGAGCAAATCAGAACTATAACATAGTAGAAGACCTTGCTCAATCACCTTCTGCTATGTCGACGCTTGATGTGTTACAAAATTGTCCCTCCCAGAACCAGGCTTTACTATCAACAATTTCTGGAATAGACCCTACGGATTCCAATCTTATGGTTTTTAACCATGTAGGATATACACCACAGTTACCGGCACAATTAGCTTTCTTAATTCAAGTAAAAGCTCTCAATAAAAATGTTCACTGAACTAGTATTGATGGGGGGGCATATACTTGCATTCTGTCCATGAGCTACTAGAAAGCACTTGGTTCATTGTTGTTGTCACGATCACCAACAACATTAAAAGCTTTCAACAGATGCACATATACACCTTGTGGGATTTTGAGTAACCTGCAAGTTGAACTAGGGGGGAAAACAATTACTGTTGAAATTGAGGTAGTTGACGGGCTCCTCGATTACAACATTTTACTGGGAAGGCCATGGGTATATGCTATGGCTGCTGTGGTTTCCACATACTTTCATACAATTGCATTCCCTCATAAAGGTGGAATCACAATTATCGATCAACTTGCCTTCTTTGCATCTAGTTCTCAGGCTAATGCAAGCATTCCTTTGGTACATGGACCCCCGCTGTCACTTCAAAATGTTGGTGTAGGTCTCTTTAAAGATCCTTTCCTAATGGGTACTTTTACGCTACTGTCACCACCTGATTTGGCGGAAGTGGAAAGAGTAGAGACTTGCAACATTATTTCCTCCACCTCATCTAATTTAAGGAGGATAACCAATAGTTTTGAAGTTGATAGTAATATTGAATTTATGCCGCTAAGCTCCATTGAGTTTGCATAACAATCAATTTTTTCTGGCTTGCGTGACAAACCCAAATCCACTTTCACCAATTGTATGGGTATAGACTGTTTGTCAGAATATGGTACTTCTTCGGATCCTTTTTCACGTATATTTTCTATGGATGAAGGAATCGTCCAATCAATGATGATTGGAGAAGAACCTTGGGAAGATTATCATCATCGTTCCCATCTTCCAGATGATAGCAAAGATTATTCAAATGAAATTAACCACTCTTTAGTTGTTGATTTCCTTTCGAATTTTGTTTTCATAGATACAGTAGATTCCGAGCAAAACCTATCAAATATTGAAGAAATGATTTCTATTAATATTTCGACCAAACCTAATGTTGTAGAAAAAATTCATGTCGACAAATCTTGTTCTCCATCAGAACTTGATACTTACCATGCTCTCTTTCGTGAGTTTCGACATATATTTGCATGGTCATACGAGGAGATGCCAGGCATTGACTCTAGTATAGTTGAACATGAAATTAAAATGTATCCTGATGTCAAACCAGTTCGACAACGGCTTCGACTTGTTTATCCAAAGAAAGCCATTGCCGTTAAAGCAGAAGCTGAAAAGCTTTTGCATGCTGGTTTCATTTACCCTGTACCTCTTACTGATTGGGTTTCCAACATTGTTCCCGTCATGAAAAAACAAGGGATAATTCAAGTGTGCGTCGATTATAGGGATGCAAATCAGGCTTGTCCAAAAGACAATTATCCCACTCCTTTTATCGACCAGATTATTGACGAATTTGCTGGATGCAAAATTTTCTCATTTATGGATGGTTTTTCCGGTTACAATCAAATCAATATCCACCCACATGACCAATCTAAAACAAATTTTATTTGTCCATGGGGCAGATTCGCTTATACGAAACTCCCTTTCGGTTTGAAGAATGTAGGGGCCACATTTCATAGGGCAATGAATTATGCCTTCCATGACATCAAGCATATTGTTCAACCTTACCTTGACGATTTACTTGCTCATTCACAAAAGAGGATTGATCACCCACAACATTTGAGAGCAATATTTTTATGGTGCTGACATTACAAGATACGACTCAATCCACACAAATGTGTGTTTTGTGTTGGTTTTGGTCAATTTCTTGGATTTGTAGTGTCTAGAGATGGAATTCAACTCAATCCTTTAAAGGTTCAGGCAATTCTTGACTTGCCTCCACCTTTAAATATTTTACAATTACAGAGACTCCAAGGGAAGGCTAACTTTTTGAGGAGGTCCATTCCCAATTACGCTGAAATGGCTAAAGGTTTTACACGTATTTTGAAAAAGGGGACACCCTTCCATTGGGATCAGGTTACGCAAGCTTCCTTTGATTCTCTTAAAGATACCTTGATTAGAGCGTCATTAATGTATTCTCCGAATTATCAAAATGACTATTACCTATATCTCACCGTTGTAGATACAACCATTGGCATGGTTTTAGTCTAGGAGGAAGATGGGATAGAACATGCAATATATTATTTAAGATGCAATCCCAATGATACATAAAGTAAGTACTCTTATGTCGAAAAGTTAGCTTTGGCAGCTGTGCAAGCTGTTTAGAGATTTCGCCACTACATCCTGCTCCGAAATACCACTGTCATTTCAGATTGCAACCCTATGAAATATATTTTGTCACATCAATTGCTGGGGGGAAAATACTCAAAATGGATAGTCATTTTGCAGGAGTTTGATATGGAATTCATCAAGTCCAAATCAAAGAAATCTCTGTTTTCACCGAGCTACTTTGTGACCTTCCCTCGACCTCCATTGATTTAACATCTGAACAATCGATTTTGGATGATTCTTTGTTCCTGATATCGTCATCTGACTCATGGTATGGAGATATAATGACTTATCTCCAAACCCAAGCTTTCCAGCCTGATACCTCTCGCTCGCAACAATGACGTATCTGATACCAAGCCAAAGATTATCTGATCATTGGCGACACTCTTTACTGTCGTGGTATCGATACGATTTTACGGAGGTGCCTCACACATGAGGAAGCTGAGAAAGCATTGAATGATTGCTATTCAGGTGCTTGTGGTGGACACTTATTTGGATATGCTACTGCACAAAGAATCTTCATGCCGGTTACTTCTGGCCAACTATATTCAAAGATTGTATTATTGTTGTCAGAAGCTGTCATGCATGCCAGATCTATGACCGCGAAGCTAGATTACCACCCGTACCATTGTATCCAGTCGTTGTTGTTAGACCATTCACCAAATGGGGCATTGAATTCATGACATATAACCCCACCTCGGGGGGGGGGGGGGGGTGCATGGGTACATCATAGTTGTCATTGACTATTTTACCAAATGGGCCAAAGCAATGCCAACATTAAACAACAATGGTGAAATGGCTGCTCTTTTCTTTTTCAACCATGTGGTTGCTCGGTTTGGTGTACCATAGGCCATAGTTATAGATCATGGGTCACATTTTCGCAATCACATGATGAATGAGTTAACTGCCAAGTTAGGACTGTCACACAATAGTTCTACTCCTTATTTCCCGCAAGCTAATGGACAAGTTGAGGCTATCAACAAGGTCCTTAAGCAAATGTTGCAAAGAATGATAGGGGTTCATAATAAAACTGGAATTTAATCCTGTACTCTACCTTGTGGGCATATCAAACCTTGGTGAGAAATGCAACTAGATTCACACCCTTTCAGTTGGTTTACGTTTTGGAAGCAATCTTACCAATACAATGTGAAATTTCATCTCTCATACTCGCAATTGACTTGTTACCCAACACTTTTGAAGAAGAAGCACGTTTCTTGGAACTTATCCATCTAGATGAAACCCTTCATTATGTCACATTGGCTAACGAAGCGCATAAGAAACGAATCAAGGCGCAATATGATAGAAATGTCAAGCCTCGTATCTTCTCAGAAGGAGACCTGGTCTCACTTTATGATTAGGAAGTTGATAAACTTGGAGCAGGGAAATTTGAGGCACTATGGATGGGTCCTTATGTTGTCAAGTGTGTTTTGGAAAAAGGTGCCTACGAGTGGATTATGATGGGATTCCATTATCGCAGCCCCTAAACAAGCTGTACCTCAAACGTTACTATGCTTAATTGAGTGTAGTAAAACTCACTATATATATGCTTTCATTTGCATGTGTGTGTGTCAGTGTGTCTTTTAGAGTTTTTTATATGGTTAGTAATCCACCTTGCATTTGTTGCAGATGTCGGAATATTCAAAACCATTTGTTCGTTATGCCTATAGTGCTAGTCGTAGTACGCAGAACCTATTTTTTACAGCATGGGCCATTTTCACTCCAAGTGGCGAGTTCGTAAGTTTTCAAGGGATTTGTATCGGTCGATCGACGAACAACACCGTTGAGTATAACACATTGATCAAACTTCTCTCTGATGCCATGTCACTTGGCATTCTCCGAATCATCGTTATGATTGACTCACAACTCGTCATACTACAACTTACAAGTGTGTTACTGTCCGAAACCCAACAATTCTTCGTATGTTCCTTAGAGTTTGTATTTTGGAATGGAATTTTGAATACATTTAATATCAACATATTTCTAGAAACTTTAACACATTAACTGATTCTCTAGTGAAT
Source organism: Pinus taeda (assembly GCA_000404065.3). Taxonomy (NCBI): domain Eukaryota; kingdom Viridiplantae; phylum Streptophyta; class Pinopsida; order Pinales; family Pinaceae; genus Pinus; species Pinus taeda. Next base: position 9,205 of record APFE030822922.1, on the reverse strand, counting down.
TATGTATTAAACAGACATTTGCGACACATGTAAAAGTAACATTTTCAATTCACATCATTAGTTGAATAGGATTGCACATAACCATAGAAAACTCTGAAAGTAAATAGATAGATGTTTTAAAAGTTTTTTCAAAATTTGTGTCCAAGACACATTTGGTCATCTGACCCAAAAACCCAAAATGCATGCAAAAAACATCCTAAGTAGACCTAGCGATGCTCATGATAACAGGTCACAGCCTGTGCTATCATGCACAAAAGCCTCATCCAACAGGTAGGAACACCAATAGTGTTGCGCTGTAGCCTCATAGGTAACTCCTCGATTCGGACATCTGGAATACCAAGGGTTAATCCCTCTATGTGATCCTACAACTCTGCCAGGGTCTTAGCCAAATCCAAATCCTGGAGGACCGCTCTCGCCTCGATAGTTTGTTAAGAAAGTAAATATCATCAATGGTAATAGGTACCATTTTGTCCCCTATGTGAAAAGTATGATCTGTCGGATCCCATGCATGAACAAGGAACTGTAATAGTTCTATTTGTTACCTCATTCCAGAAAACCTAAAGTATTTGAGTAACCCACAGTTTTTGAGGGCCTCAACTGTACCCAGATTGTTTAGGGCAACCATGTATTTTTCTTCATGCTCTCTTTCTCGCCATGTAATCAACATTCTGATCCGATGAAAGCCCGAAATCCAATCGTAAGCTTAGTTAGGATCCTTTCCATGCAAAAAACATGACAATTTTTGGAGCAAACAACTAAATCAAATTTGGGAAACTCGCCCAACACAACCTAGGCATAGAGATAGTGCACTGAAGAGCAGGAAACCTTCTATTAGGGTGCTCTTTAGCATAGTTTTCGATGTGAAAGCATACGCTAATCCTAGGGAGAAAAAAATCAAACCCCATAGGCCCCAAAAACCCTAAAACTTGCATGAAACATTAAAAGAATGATCTGAAAAGAAAGAGGAGGGGTAGATCTTCTACCTGGTCTGGATAGCATGAGAAATGGTCCACAGAATCTCTTGCAATCAGCTGCTTAAGTTTGAGGTAAAAAAACTAGCCCAGAGCACAAAACTGAATGGTAAGTATCAAATGGTAAAAATTTCATGATAAAAACTTGTTTTATGTTTATTTCACGTTCATTAATCGAGTAAACATTAGTATTGACCCATTTTTACCTATGAAATAGGTATTTTTAATCCATTTGGTGGTGTTTTGAGTATGTTTTACAACCGACTTACAAAATTTGATGCACTCGATTGTAAATTGTACCTTTGACCACAAAGCATACTTTTATCTCTTTTTCGAGCTCTGTTAAATAACGAAGAGGGAACCCCCTTGGAGTCCTCTTTAAGCTCTTTTCAGACTCTCTAAATATGAAAATATTTCCGAGCGCTTGTCCTTTTTAGCTCGTTAATGGATTGGAAACGACATCTACTCAGTATAAGTATAAGTTTAACCTTTTTTTGGGCTAAGATAGATTAATTACAAAAAGGGAATACATTGACCGAACATGGTCAATAGGTTCTCTCTCGTATTGTTTTATGCTTTTTCGAACTTGAGAGACAAATCTACAAAAAAGAACTCATGGAGTTTTCTTTTTGTCCATTTTCAAACTCTCTAAACATGAAAAGGAATGAGTTATCTTTTTTGTTAAACTCGTTAAAACATCAAATAGCGACAAACTTGTCCATCTAGACAAGACCGAGTTTCACCTTCTCTAGACTCGTTAAAACATCACATAGAGATGGGTTCACTCGAAGGGTGGAATTATACAAGAAGCATATGTTATCCTCCTCAAGCTTGATAAAAAATAAAGAGGTATTGGTCAACAATGATTGGGGAAAATGGAAAAAGGGGAAAACCACTTTCTGGTAGTAGGTTTCTCTTGAACATGACACTTTCACTTCATCACTGTGACTACTTGGGTTGGGTTATCAACTTGATGGTTATCATACCATCCATCACTTTTTTTTGGGTCAATGCTACCAATTCATTTCAGTGTCTCCAACATGTTCAAGAGAAGTCATTTAGTCAAAATTCATCCTTTGCAATACCATAAACCTTCATTTTCATGACTTCCATTTCTGAACCTTGTGTTTTCAGTCAAATTCCGTCTCCAAAATCATTACACTTATTTCGTGTCATTGATGTGGGATACATCAAGGTTGTCCTGTGATGAGTCGCTTCTTGTCGACATCAACACATTATCCAAGAAGTTAACTTAGAAACACCCTTTCATTACCTTGAGGCTTGCATACATCAATGGCAATTTTCTCACTTCTGGCAACAGGTTGACATCATTGGCCTTCGATCGAAAGACTTTGTATGGTGTTCGCATCAAAACATCTATTCACACCATGCAGAATGTACTACAGTACCTTGAGGATCATTATCATTATCAGTGATTTCTCTCGCATCTGTTAACAGATTACATCATTGGCTAGTAATTAGACGATGTCTTCCCATATTCGACTTCAGATCACATATTCACATGGTTAGACTCGTACTAGAGCGAATGATTGAATGAGATAGAAGACCCTGGATCTAGTTTCATCCATCCGGGTTGCGATGTCAGGAGTACTAAATCATATGTACAATGGCCTTACAATGATGGTCATCCATTTATGGGTATATATCTGTAGACAACTGTCTATGTACATGTAATGAAAGTATATATGCTGAGCATGAGTATGCCTTCCCTCAGCTATTGATGAAAAAATAAATATATCATGATATATGTATTGTAATTAATGCAGGTCACCTTCCACTTCGAAACTTCCTCATCACATCGTAAATCATTTCATTCGATATTTACATTTTTTGACTTCATGCTTTAGGGGGCAGCTGTTACAGATCCATTTGGGAATATGACTCCCATCATTCAGATCAGTGTTTTAAGGCTCATCAAACCCTAATTTTAGTTGCTACATGTCCTAAACAAGTCAACCTTTTGAATGCCTCCTTCCCAGATAGTTTCATGACTTGAAGACATCGTGAAATGATCTCTAAAGGGACTAGCACAGGTAGGCCCATGTAAGGGTGTGCTGTAGAGCAGTTGAGTCCATGCCAAGGTATTCTGCAAAGCACTTAGTCCCTCTTTGACCTGCACTGGGCGAGATTGAGCGAAATTCACATAGGGTTTGGGGAATATTCTTATCTCTTGGATTCTTCTAGAAGTTTCCCTCACTTATCAACTCCTATGAGCTCGAAAATGGACGAGGAATGAGTTAACATGCATCCTATCCTCTCATCCCTTCCTACATGGAACTAATTATAAGTATGGAAGGCCATTCAATACCCCCATTTATGACATAACCTCCTCCATCTCCCTATAAATTGAGTACTCATCTAAGTGATCAAGGGGCTGGACTATGTTGAATTGTAAGGAGATAATGTTGCTATGAGAATTGACTTTGAGAGAAGTATTGTTATGCTACAACTTTGTCATGCTTTTGATGTGATGTGGAAGGGATCAAAGCTAGAGGAGTGACTTCGAATCAGACTTCATGGTTGTAATTCCTTCTTCTATTCAATAAAGTATTTAAACCTTTTTCCATATGCTTATCTTGTTATATGATGCTTATATGTGTGAATGTATCTGATTCCATTTAGCTTTGATTGGTTCTTTGTCTTCTGTTGATGTTTACAGGTACTTCTCAAGAGTGTTAAGTACGAGAAGGAGCGACGGGACCGATACAAAGGAGACAAGAGGAAAGCGAAATTACAAGTAGGTCTTCTCATTCTCTTTTTCTTATCTATTGCTTATAGGAAAAGGCTAAAGTGCTTTAAATTGTTGTTCTAGATATGGCTACTTATCTAGGGAATTAGTATTTATCCGTAGATACCAAATTCTCCAAAACACATCCCCTTATGCAAACACGAAATAACAATGTGTAGGTTTACCTGGTCATAAATTCTGCATGTCTCCCTCTCCATTTCTTCCTATTCATCCCTTCAAATCTACATCACATAAACTCCATATGTTCCAGATAACTAATTCATAATTGTCCTATCATCTCTCTCACATTCTCCCTTTCTCTAACTCCTTGTGTCTTCCAAAATCACATATTTTTTAGATATAGTTTTCTGGCTGTTTGTATCCCACATAGGAATATGAAGTGAATAGGCTTGACTCTTTGCCTTCCACTCATTCATTTCCAAACTCTTCATAATATTAGAGCAAAAATAGATAAATATCCAATATTAGTTTTAGCCACATGTAATGATTAAATGCATCAAACTAATGCTAAAATCAAATAACAATCTTTGCAACATCTTTTCCTTTTCCTTGGAGTCTTCCCTTTGCATCACAACAATTTAGTTTAATCAACAATTTCACATCACAACAAATTCTTCAATATAGAAATCTCTGCAACATTATCCAAGCATATCACAATTCCCTTGCTTACTGCTCTTGTGTTGCTCCTTTGCTTATTGCTCCTTGTGTAAGATGATCCTTTGCTTGCTGCTCCTTGTGCTTGCTACTCCTTTGCTTGCTGATTTGTAGCTATAGCACCCGATCACTTCCTCTACTTCTTTAGCATTAATTGCAACCATGCATGCTTTTTGTTGCTTCTTGCCTGCTGTTACACTGAAATTTGTCACCATGACTATCTGCAGTTAATATGGCTCAATCAATAGTCATATTATCCTCCTTTTCAAGCCTTATACCTCTGCTCTTCATGTCAAACTTCAAAAAAGAGAGAAAGTCACTAAAAAACATGTTTATCTATGGGTACGCAGGTTCTCTCTACCTTTCCTGCGTGTACGCATCCCAAACTCATTGTACCTGCGTACTTGTATGCTCTGCAAGTCAAGGGATGGGTGCGTACCCCTGTAAAGGTCAAAAGGCGCGAGTTTCATCTTAAAAAAGTTACTTGTGGTCACTTCTAGAGCCTTCTAGAAGAGTGTTTGACGTGTAATGAGTGCCACCAGATGGTTCATGCATCCCTATGATAGAGGAACTTATCCCATCAAGAGAGGAGCTACCCCATCCAAAAGAGGGAGTTTCCCATTGATGTTGGAACTGAATAACTTCCTCTAGAACACTATAAATACAGGCATTGGGCCAAGGGAGGGGAGGTTGAAAGATGAACATTCCAAAGGGTAGATGCTACTGGAATTAGGACTTCCATTGTTAACTTGTGAGGAGAGATTACCATACTTTCTTGTTGCCATATTGGAAGTGGGTGAGCTTGTCAAAGTAGAGGAAATCTCTTGTTGGACCCTGGGAGGAGCTTGCACAACACCAAGGCTCAGGTTGTAATGGTTCTTTTTTTGTTTCCTTAATACAAATAAGTCCATTCTTCTCAATGATTTGTTGTTAATGAATTATTTCATGTACTCCTTGGTCTATATGATGAATATGCTTTGGTTTATGAAATATTCAGGTGTTATGTAATCGTTTGACTGTTAGTGTATGCAGGTCTTAAAGTGAAGGAGGAGCTCATCTGGATCAGCAAGGCTGGACTGCTACAATAAGGGTTCATCCTCATGATTGATTATTTTACTAAATGGGCCGAGGCGATGCCTACGTTTGAGGCAGATGGTAGAACATCGACGATTTTCGTTTTCAATCATATTATCGCTAGGTTTGGTGTCCCACAAGCGATCATTTCTGACCATGGACGTCATTTTCGAAACTTCATGATGACCGAACTTACAGACCAACTTGGTTTGCGCCACGATAGCTCAACTCCTTATTATCCACAAGCCAACGGTCTGGTTGAGTCAATCAATAAGGTTCTAGTTGTCATGATCCAACGAATTATTGGTATTCATCAGTCGAATTGGCATAACATTTTATTTTCAGCGCTATGGGCGTACCGAACCTCAGTGAAAACATCGACAGGGTTCACTCCTTTTCAGCTAGTTTATGGCTTGGAGGCTGTGTTACCCATTGAATGCGAAATCCCATCACTTCAGATAGCTATCGAATTACTCCCAGCTACATCCGAAGAGGAAAAGCGTTTATTATACTTAGCTAAATTAGATGAGACTCGTCGCGATGCCGCATTGGCAATCGGGACTCATGCAAAACGAATGAAAGCTCAGTATGATAGAAATGTCACCCCTTGAAATTTTTTGGAAGGAGACCTAGTGCTTTTATATGATCAAGCCAACGATAAACTAGGTGCTGGAAAATTCGTCCCTATGTGGCATGGGCCCTACATTGTCAAGCG
>APFE030822913.1:121662-132295 GCA_000404065.3 Pinus taeda | reverse complement strand
ACAATGATGTATCTATTAAACAGGATTGATGTTGCAATGAACTAATTTTAATGAGTCAATGCATGAATGTAAAATACGGGGATGTCCTTGGATTTGATGATATGGTGTTTTAAAAAAAAAGAGCCTGTACAAGGCAAGCAGGGGCAAGAGCCAGTGCATGCGCAACGTCCACGTGAAGACAGTCATAAATATTTGCCAGATGTGGTGCATGGAATAAATCTTCAAAGAGAAATATCAAGATGGAGCTGGAGGAGGAAATAATTGGTACTTATGGCAATGCTTTGCACTTCAACCATCATTTTGGACCCTCTGTACATGATTTTTCATCTGTGAGGCCCTCGTCGAGCTCCATGGTGGTGTAGCATAATGAAGAGAAAGATTGAGGAGAAGTTTTGACATCGGGATCCTGCGGTGTGTGGAGGCTGCCAGGAAAAGATAAGTATCTTGCTCGATTCTCTTGAATTAAAATATGTGCATGTTATTATATTTACAATATTGCATTATGAGAAGATAGTTCTCGTAAGTTTTGTTCCTGGTTTTCCAGATTTTTAACTGTCTATTTCTGTGCTATTTGATATGGATATTTTGGCACGCAGTAGAAAACTTTATCTGCTTGAATCGACTTGATTGTAATAACTAATTTTTGATTCAGTCTTGTCATAGATGCTTGAAGATGATTGGTAGTTGAGATTGGTTAATATTGCATGAGTAACCAATAGAACTTGTATGCATTAATTGCATTAGATTTAAGATTATTAAAATTCGTAAACAAGTGATGGTTGATTGATGTCACATGCGTGGAATGAGTATGACGATTTTATGAGAAGAATTCTTAATTCTACTCATCATGAGAATGCTTGATGAATAGTGTATGCTTATGTCTTAATTATTTGAGATTCACTAGCATGGTATGTGTTTATGTTAATCATTACTAGCTATGAGATGAAAATCCTTTGAGCCTCGATTTAATGATGGATGAATTTATCTCTACTATGGGAATAACAGATTCTTATGCATGTTGCATTCTAGTGTGAAGTTAATTGTAGAAGCATGTTCAGTGGGTAACATTTCTAGGACCCATTCATGGTAGAAGTACATGCGACAATTATTCATAAATAGACTACATGTGTTAATGAAGTTATTAGTAAACTCTAACTACCTTCCCCAACTGTAGATGCTTTCAAAGGAAAAAGGAAGCAAGGAGAAGGGAGAAGACCATGCTGTAGGGACAGACGGAGAAGGGAAAAGAATCGGTAAGTCTGGTGATGACCAGATAGCACTTGATGTGCATGTGAGTATTCCTTTGACCATGCTTAAGGAGTTGGAAAATGATAGCTATAGTGTGTTGATGTCAGTGATTTTCGTAATGTCTCCTTGAAGTCATTATTTTGAAATGGTCACATAGTAGTGATAAGATAGTTGTTGCACCTAACATCAAGTGGTAACTCTAGTGCATGCGTGACACTTAGGGGATCATGCTTCTAATTGCATAAATAGAGGAATTGCTTCCAATAAGGGTAGTTTAATTAGTTAGATATGCATGTTGAAGTAATGGTTGGTCAGAACACCTTGATTATTCTTAATTATATTAATGATGCATGGCCGATGCTGGCCATAGTAAACATAAGATAATACTCCATTAATGACGGTATGGATTAAAACAATAGACTATGGGAAACTGGAAATGTTTAGATCATTAACTTAGCTATTGTTGACAATTATACTTGCATATGATTTTATACATGACGATGTTGTATGCATGAAATTTTTTGGAAATTGAATACTTGTTAACTGATGCATATTTATAACTAACATTGTTGATGGGATTAAGTAGAGGTAGCTTAATGGAAACAAGAAAACTCATCACATAAATCGTTGCAATGTGAATTGCAATTATAAATGAGAGAGAATAAAGTTATATGATATGCATGAATTTTGTTATTTGGAAATTTGAATGCATACAACATTTATGATAGATATGTTTCCCATCAATCTAGATGTTGTGGACCCATGATGAGGGCTAAGTTTAAATGCATGGTGTAGATGCATGTTTATTTTGTTAATGATAATATACATATGGTTCATTACATAAATTGCTTTGGGAAAGAGTAATAAAAGAGAAATTTAACATGCTAGACAGTTGCAGATAGTTGTGCAAGGCTAGAATGCCTTGGGTTGATGACAGTTACATGCCCGGAGGGGTTGATGGTACTTGTCTGCCGGGATTGTGAAAGGCTAGAATGCCTTGGGTTGATGGCAGTTACCTACCCGGAGGGGTTGATGGTACTTGTCTGCCTAGATATGGGTTGATGGAAGTTACCTGCACGGAGGGGTTGATGGTACTTGTCTGCCCAGATATGGGTTGATGGCAGTTACCTGCCCGAAGGGGTTGATGGTACTTGTCTGCCCGGATTTCCTCTCCCTAGAATTCTTGAGCTGGTTGACCAGTGGAATTCCATGTTAGACCTGGTAAGGCCTCTATCAAGGAAACTGGCTGGATGTGGAAATGACTCGATTTGGTTGTGGAAACCAGTTCCCATGGGTTGGGAATTCTTTAGTCTATTGTGATTTTCATAGCTAAAGGAATTAACTAATCGGCTATATGTTGTGTTAAAAATGGATTTTACATATAGTTGTGTGAAATATGTTATGCACATTTAACAGGAAATGAGCTTAGTGCTCAATAAGGAGTTATTGGAAATTTTAATTCCTTTGTTGTATTATTAATCTTGTGAACGTCTTGGTAGGGGCTAAGAAAATTCACTTGATGCAGTGATTGACTGTTTTGATGATTAGAGAGCTAGGTGCTCTTTTGGTACTTTTAGAAGTACTCTGTGGATGTTGTCATTAGTGAGAATCATTTTAGTGTGCTTGTGGAGCAGTGATGAGCTCTTTAAGGTACTTGTAAAAGTATTGTGATTTAAAAGTCATCTAACATTGCACAATTGATTGATAGTTAAAAGTATTTCATTTGACTCGAAATATTGTGAGTAATGCGATTGAATTTGTTAGTCATACATAACAGGAATTACTTACCATGGAGGGTTGATGGGTTGTCCAACCACTATTAAAATGTGTACGTGAAAGTACTCATGATTTTCAATAGTAGATGGTAAGTAATGGTAAGTTGACATAGAGAATTATTTATTATGAATTTGAATACGGGTCAAATAATGGAAATTAGAACTTGCATATTTTTACAGTTATGAATGCTTATAACTATTGATCTTTTTTATGTTATAACATTATTATTTTGTTTATTTTCATTCCTTTGAATGAAATCTTGATTTAAAAGATGAAGGATCACATTTTGTGTGGTTTAGATGATTATACCATGAGTACAATCTAAAGCTCCAACGAGTGATGAACACCGAGGACGGTGTTCCTGTTAACGAGGGGAGTATGTAACATCCCTATCGTAATAAGTCATTGTAAAAGTAATTTTAAATTATGAATCAGTTACAAAAAAAACTAATTCTTGATATTCCTGAAATCAAGAAAAGAAACGCCAGCAATTAATTCAGGAAGCCAATTAATTGAGTTAACGGTGTGGGAAATAAACTTCCACCAAAATTGCCTTTTCGGTTGGGAAAGGGTACAAATGGTTGTTCCTATGTTATGAAAGGGGAAAACATTCCTTTTTTGGGTAGTGGTGACAGTGCTTCATTGGAAACCGATCCTTTGAAAGAAAAGCGAGGCATGCAGCGGTCGAGAGGGTTCTCATAGCCAGGCGAAAGCCTTTCTGCAAGGAGGTCAGGTTAAGGCTGCCATTGCCGCAGCTCTTGTGCACTCCATAATTACTTTGACTTCCGGCAAGCCATATCATATCCCTCTTACGTAGATCATCCTTAAATGTTTCACGCTCAAATTTCCTCTTGGAATGTTTGGAACGCATGAATTTTGATGCTTCACGCTCAACTTCCTCCTGGAATGTTTGGAACGCATGATTTGGATTTCTCTGGTCAACTAAAGAGATAAGTATTTGTTATTTTGCTCATAGAAATAGCTATTTTGGGGTAAGGAGAATACATATTCAAACAATAGCTATTGCATTCTTGACATATTAAAGAAATAGAAGTAAATATTGCATTCTTGGAAAAGAGAATGCATATTAAAGAAATAGAAGTAAATATTGCATTCTTGGAAAAGAGGATGCATATTAAAGAAATAGAAGTAAATATTGCAAGCTTGGAAGAGAGAATGCATATTAAAGAAATAGAAGTAAATATTGCATTCTTGACATATTAAAGAAAAAGAAGTAAATATTGCATTCTTGGAAAAGAGAATGCATATTAAAGAAAACATGTTAATGGGTGCAGTTAAAGGCTGATTTTTTTTATGTGTTTTCTTGGTAAAGAAAAAGTGTTAATACATTCAGTTAAAGACTGAATATTTTATAAGTTTTCTGGGTGAAGAAAAGTATTTTAATGCATGCAGTAAAAGATAATTGTTTTATATGTTTCTTGGTAAAGAAAAATGTTAATTCATGCAGTTAAATAGTGATTATGTTTTTCTTGGTAAAGAAAATAGGTAGTTCTTCTCACAAAGACTACATGTGAGTCTTGTGTGTAAAATGCTTGTCCCTCGTCATTTTCTTGGAATAAAATCCTTGTTAAATATAGCCAAAATATCTTCTTGAGAAAAGAAGAAGAAGCATATAAACATCCTGAGGACATAGCGTGAAAAGTGGCTAAGTTTTCTTGAATTAAAATAAGTATTTTTATAAAAGTTTCTTGAAAAAGGAGATATGCTAATGGCATTGCGATACGAGCTAATTTATAAGTTCATGTGAAATATTATGCATTACATGCATGATCTAATTAGCTAGTGAAGTGCTTCTAGGCTCATAGATATTTATTTCTATAGTTTTCCTTTTAGGAAAGTGTGCATACTTCATGTATGAAGAGGATGGATTTTATGAGTAGATTTCTTGAAACAAAAATAGAGTTTCCTATTTTTGAAAGATATATGAATAGTGTTCATATCATATCAAGAACCTTACTTGTTTCATGAAAAGATAATGTGCATTGAGTAAAAGTAATTGTGTTAGGAAAGACACATGTTGCATGCAGCTATGGTGATTTTGTGTGTACATAGAGAAAGTGGTCATGTTAACTTTCTTGAAAAATATAATCTCTTGAAAGATTGTCTTGTAAGATGAGTTGTGTTGACTTCTTGATTTTGATGCATAAAGTGTAAGTTAACCTTGTTTTTGTATCTTGATTTTTATGCATAAATATGGATATCTTTAATAATTTCTCGAAAGGGAAGCTTGAGAATCCTTCATATAGGAATATAGTGAAATGAAGTTATAATGACTTGCGTTAAGAAAGAATTATGTAATTGTTTACATGAAATGTTAATAGAATTCTAGAAAAGGGATTATGTGTTGCATACTTTCAAGGAGGGCTCTTATGATGGCTCTTATGATAAGCTATTGTATGCGTAAAGAATAGTCAATGTGTTCTAAATATATATTCTTTGTATGGCTAGAAGAAGTATTGGGCCATATTTCTTTAGGAAAATGATAGGTGATTACTATTATGCTCACATAGCTATTATCTTAGCTTCTTGTTGAATGAGATGTGTATGCACACGAGATTTGTGTTAGCTTTCTTTAGAAATGATATATATTCGCATGCAGGAAAGGACTACAGGTTGTGTGAGAATGCTTTATTTATTCGCATGCATCAAAAGTGATAGCTAAGGGACTAGTTCTTTTGACAAGGTTTACGTAAATTTTCATGCAAGAAGATTATAACTGATATTTTAGTTAGTCCCTTCAAAGGAAAGCCTTAGTGCTTGTGCCCTTTAAGAATATGTGCAGTGCTAGTTAATTTGATTATTTATAAATGTAATCATGATGTGAATGTTGATAATGAGAACATGGACTTGTAAATTAATGTTTTATATGCTTTAAAGGGGAACATGGACTTGTAAAACTAATGATTAGTTCTCTTAAAGAGAAATATGCATTAGTGTGAATAAGCATTGTGAAAAGTAGAATAATAATTTACTTGAAGATATGCACTAGTTAATTAGTATGTTATGCTTGCTCATGCAGATGAGTAGATGTTAAAAGATCTCTTTTAGAGGTTGATTATTGATTCATTAATATGGTATCTAATATTGTTGTCAAAGCTTGTTGACGACAGCATTGACAGGAAACGATGGAGGTTGGTGCCAAAGAAAAGTGATGTTTAACATTGTGGCGGGGAAAGGATTAACGGGCCATGCAGATGAGTTAGAGTTGCAGGATCGTCCATTGCTAGAACAATCATGCCACAAGAAATGTTGTATGTGGCGGTATGTAAGTAAAATATCACATGGAAACTCTATTAGCTTTTAGCTAGTTATGTGACAACTTAATGATAATTCATTGTAATGATTTCATAACAATGGTTAAGGGATGGAATCCCTTATGAGCCATTGAGTGAGGGGTGAAAGCCCTCACGAGCGTTTAATAATAAGATTAAACGTTTGCTAGTTTTCACCCTACTGGGTTTCCAGGGTATATTGGTGTTCAATGGTGTGATTGCCTTTTGTGTCAGTTTGATGATGATGAATCCTTGATGTTGATGGTTCTTTATTTGATGGCATGATCATATTGTCCAAGTATGAGATTAATTAATATGTTTATGGAAATTATGAAATGGATGCAAGGATTCATGAGACAGTTTATGATATTACACTACCATAGTGGTGGTTAAAGGTTATGCAATGGTTATGAAACTTACTGTCTTTGATGGCAATTTACTTGATGTATTAATGAATACTCTATCTAATGGTTAATGATGAATTGTGGAGTTGTGAATTGGATAATTACTTGTGGTAATTTGTATAAAAAAATTCTAACTCCCTACTTTTACATGCGAGGTTATCGGGGTATGTTACAAGCAACCTGTGACCTTGGACCTTTTCTACTAGTTTCCTTTATTTTCATAAATAAAATGTCAATTAATGCCTCTTCGTCTTTGCCAATTTTCCTTAACTATAATAAACAAAAATGAACACCCATCAAGTGTTTTCCCACCATTCAACCTTGAATACGTCTCATGACCTTGGTCTTATATTTTTTTTACATGACTTTTTAATTGAGGTTGTTACATAATGTTTGAGTCAATTTCAATGAATAATTTAGTATCTGAAAGCACTAGCATAGTGGCAAGAAAAATGTCAAATATCTCACCAGTCTTGCTTTATGTGGTGTTCTTTGAGGCATATCTCTTAGGTTCCATGATGGTAATAATTGATGGAGAAAGATAACCTCAAAAGTTGCAATACCTATGTGAGAAAATTTACTCATGGAAAATACAATTTAGCTCAAGAAAATTTGTCTATTCACCAAGATCAAGGCAGAAACTCACACACTAAGAGGAATTATTACACAATTCTTGGGCTGAAGGTGGGAGACTGGCCTCATGAACTGTGCATTGCATAGTCTCAATAGTCAATGAGGTAGCTAGAGGCTTGAGATTGTGCAATGCATAGTTCGAGCAAGGTAGAGTGATGGAAGCAACTGCACATTCTGCAGTCCTAGTGGCCAGAGCTGAGGGTTCAGACTTGTGACTTCACAATGCATAGGTGGGAAAGATAGTGACTTCACATTGTATCGTCACATTGGCCAAGCTCAAGGCTTATATCTTGGATTTTTCAAATGGGCAGTTGGAGAAGGTAAATGTTGACAAAGATTGTGCTAATATTCCCTTGAAAGGGAGAATACAATAATATATTTGATTGTTGGGGTATGAATGAAAGTATATTTTCCTAAGGGAAGGATATATCATTGAAACTAAGTGTCAAAAAGAAAAATAAAAAAATAAAAAAATCAACATGGACAAAGTGGCCTAGGAGTGACAACTATTGGTAGGAAAAAAGTAAGAACTAAATGGGACACTTGGAAAATGTGAATGACGAACTAAACTAAAACTCGTACAAGCTAATATAAGTTAAAATTCCAACTAATGTGAAAAGAAACAAGAAAAGCAACACTTATAGAAGAAAAAATGACAAAAGCGACACTTGCAAACCTTACCAAAAAAGTGCCGCAAACTTAGTTCAATGTTCCTTAATCTCCTTGGGAATGTTAGAGCTCCAAGATCAAGTGTGAAAATAAGCTTTAGGGGAATCTATTAAATAGATCTATGTGGGTTAGAGTTTCTAACACATATGAAAAAAATCAAGGAAAAAGTGTCGCTTGTCTTAAAGTCATAATTAGGAGCTTAGTGGACTTCACTAGACATTAATTCGAAATATCCTTATTTTTAGGGATGCCAACTCTACTTTTTCAGGAAATTATTTTTTCACACTAGAAAAGGGGATTGTGCAATTTCAAGGGCTTGTGAAATTCCTTGCCTTAGTGAATTGAATAGTTTCTGAAGGGACGTCAACTTTTGCATAGTTTCTAAGCTCAAGGATAGTCTTCCTTTTAAGATTGCATAGTTCAAATCCTCAAGGCTCAGTACACTTTCCAGAGATAGTCTATTGCATAGTTCCAAGAGGGAAGATTGACAATGTTGCAAGGTCAAGGAAGGAGATGGCTTGTGTTAGATGAGGGTCAAAATAAGACATCACAACCATTGCATGGAATAATAAGTCTTTAACATAGCATGAATACTTGACAAGACTGAATGATAAAATCTCGAAGACAGAAGGTGTGCTCCAAAATCAAAGCATGGGTTATAGCAGCTACAACACTTAACCCAATACACCTTTCCAACTTAAAAATCCCTTACTTTCACTAGATTTGTAGGTATCCACTTTTTCACTAACATTTTTTATAGCCTTTTATATTTTTCAATCAATTTTGAGCTCCACTTTTTCTATTTTCCAATATTAAAAGCCTTTCCCCCAATTATATGCTTAATATATTATTCCATTTCTCCTTAATATATATATCCCTTAATATGAATGCATGTGGTATGGTATTTCTCCCCTAGTGAATCCCTTGTGTGGTACCCAATCCATTGGAGTGAGTGAAACAATTGTCCGAAGGTGATTAAGGGGGCTTTTAGGCCGTAGTAAGCTAATAAGGCCTTGAGAGGGTCTTGGAAGGTGGTGGTCACTGAAAAAGGTGGTGCAGAATTCGTAGATGTGGAATTTTACAGTTTATCGCCGACTGGTGGTGAATTTTTTTACTCGTGGTACATTAATGACAATTAGGATCTAGGTTAAGTGGTGTGAAGTGGAAGGGAGGATTCTTCAATGAAGAGGTCATTCAAAAAGAGAGAATGGTCCATGTGGGCGTGAGGTTGAAGAAGGAATGGAAGTGGAAACAATAGAGGGAGAAGGGTTCCATGATGCATAACTGGTGAAGGGGTGGCTCATATTCTTGAATAGTCACCTGTTAATATCATTCTCCCTGCCACTTTAGACAATCTAGAAATTCAGTTGATGTAAGTCACAACTCTTCTGGAACAACTGAGCCAAAATAGGGATGATGACTGCAGCAAAATGATGGATTTCATGAATGACCTACAACATGATCAATGGAATATGCAAGATTGACTTGCATCACTTCATCGAGGCCAAAGGAGACTAGCTGAATGACTAGAGGAGTTGGAGGGGTGGTTGGATCACATTGAATTTCATGTGCATGGAAATTGGACATCCTAAACCACTAGACAGTCTAAGTCATCCTCCTATCCCTTGATGTGCATGGGTTGGGTTATTACCTTAGGAATGTTTTGGGCATTTCGGTCTTTTAGGTTTTTAGTGTTGAAATTTTTTTAGAATTTTGTAATTAGTTGTTGGTTTGTTCTTCTTGCCAACAAATCCGATTTAAATGAGGCTAGAAGAATATCAAATTTGGAACAAACATTTGTAATATTTTGAAGAATTAATAAAAACTTTTCACTTGAAAAGAAACATCAAAATACATTAATAGTAAAAAACTATAACAACATATATTGTTTTATTTTCATGAGAAACTATGGAATCATATGTTATTTTATATTCGTTACACACTATTAGAGTTTAAATATTAAATTATTCTATATTTTAGATAATGGATTGTGGGGTTTCTTTAAAATGCAATTTTGATGTAACTTTCCTTTTTCTTAAATATCATTTTAAATAATTATTATTATATTGTTTTTACAATTTATCTCAAATTAATTTCACATGTTTGCAAGTTTTTCACAGATTTAGCTTCATTTATTTTTTATAAATTAAAGAAATTTATATTATTACTTTAAAAAAATTATTTTAATAAAAAAATAATAAGTAAATCAATTATTCATCAAACAAAATTCCTTGGAATTTTTTTAAAATATAGTTCAAAGAAATCTAAAATATATAATTATGTGTGTAAAAATTTTGGCTTATTTAAATTCATCATTTTGGTAAAAAAAAATTGATATCTTTGTTCCATTTTGGAAGGCCTTCTAACTAATCCAAAAAGAGTTTTATTATATTATCGACAACATATTTATGTGTTTGAGTAGATTGATTTTTACTATTATTTATTGGTTTGTCTTTGAAATTTTGATGTAACTTTCCTTTTGCTTAAATAACATTTTAAACAATTATTATTATATTGTTTTTAGAAATTTATCTTCAAATTAATTTTACATATTTGTAAGTTTTTCACATATTTAACTTCATTATTTTTAATAGATTAAAAAATTTATAT
>APFE030822913.1:94236-121642 GCA_000404065.3 Pinus taeda | reverse complement strand
TCACGTCCAAAAAACATGTGCGAAAATCATGCACAAAACCATAGGTGGGTTCGCCCAACCTAACATAGGATCCAAAACCAAAATTTTCCAGGGCGCTGCCCCGGACCCCATAAAGTGGGGTTACGGGTACCCATCAAACCCCCTGTTAACTATGTGGAAAGAATATAACACAACCCAACAAGACAAAACACTTCCTTGGCTTTGTCTGCCAAATAGACAAAGGTGAATGGTGTGTCAGACCAAACACATAACCAATAGGGAAACTCATATGGTAGGATGGTTTTGTCCGCCAAATAGACAAAAACACTTCCTTGGTTTTGTTCGTAGCACAGACAAAGGTGAATGGTGTTTCAGACCAATCACATAACCTACAGGGAAACCTATCTTTTCAGCTGGGTTCATCTGCCAAAGCAAACAAGGGTGCATGCCCCATAAGATTCGTTACATTCACCAGACTACTCACGGTAATTAGGTGGATGGAATGAAGGTTTAAGATACACTCTCGATGAAAAAGAACCATTCAGGGATGATGATCGACTTGGAGGTATGCTTGAACTAGGGAAAGAAAGCTGGTGAACAGTGACAATTTTTCCTTCATGCGAGAAACACATCACTCGAAAGAGTGTTGAAACAATAGCTTCCATGTTGTAAACATATTCACGTCCAAGGAGTAGAATGTAATCTAACGGTCCTGGGGCTACCATCATGTTCAGGTGAATGGTTTTCCTACCCAAAGTTATCGGTAACTTAGGAAGGATCCCTAATGGTTGACTAGTTCCTTTATTAAAGCTTGACAGATTCCGTGTGACAGGCATAAGCGATGGTGAACCAAGTGCTTTCCAAGCAGTTGAGGAAAGGATACTCACTGATGCCCCTTCATCTATGGTAGTGCCAGAAATGATCATTTTGTAAACTTGTACTATGATCCAAAATGGTACATTACAAGGAAGGCGGGATCTTGCTAGTCGATTCCAATCAAAGGAAGTGACTAGACTACTTGGAAGGGGTGTTGAATAAATGGTTGAATTAACCTCTTGAGTAGCGGTAATCAAGGGATTCTCTTCCTGTGGTGAAGGACCAGGTGGATTGCCCCCAAGTTCATCGGACTCTAAAGTGATAAAAAAAAATTGAATGGTATCATTCTCACTCTCTTCAGGAAGGGTATGATCTTCTGAAGGTAAAATTGTGTCGACTACCATCTCAACCTGTTGACTTTGGTCCGGTATGGACTCAGGATATTCACTTTCAATGATAGGTGTTTTGGCCGATGTTTGAGTTATGTCATTTGGATTTTCAACAAGTAAAGGACTTGGGGAGAGCTTCCTGTATCCAGTTAGAAGTTGTTATAGTGAAGCAGGATGGCTATGCAAGACTCTTTTGGCTTCATCCAAAAAAGGACAACGGGGAAGGTTATGGTCCCCTTCATATAGCCTACATGGGACTTTGACCTTTCTTTTCTGTCCATAAACTTCACTATTACCAGTTGATGGTGTGTTGTTAACATGATCACCATAGGTTGATGACACCTTTTGGTGCGAACGGGGGGACCATTCTCTCAAGATCTGAGGAATGCAAGGACATTCTCCATGAAAATGCTCTCCTCTACAAATTATGCACAGATATCTAGGTTTTGAAATTTTAGTGTGCTTATTTTCACCAGATGCTGCATGGTTTCCCCCTTGCTGAATTGGCTTCTTCTTCTTCTTCTCCTTCACTTTCTTCCTCTTCTCAACCACCTAGTTACTATCATTGCTATTTTCACCAAGCAAACAGGAATAAGGGGAGGGAGAAACAAACGAAGAAGAAGTTGAAGGGTCAACTTCTGTATCGAATGGATACTAATTCGATTGCTAAGGAATTTTAGTATTTTGAACGACAGAGGTTGAGAAAAGCCAGACTGGCAGGCCAATTGTGATTCCTAGAAGGGACAATGTGGCCATATACAGAGCACCAATATTTCCCCAAGAAGAAAATGGACTAGGATTCCCCTCAAAAGGGATTGCCTGATTGGTGGACTCCATTATCTCAACCTAAGATCAACGAAGGAATAGGGATGTTATTCCAAATTTAATAAATTTTAATGACGCTTTGACACAACATTGCTTTTTCAAATTTTAAGAGTCGAAAAAAAGCTAAAGATGACTCTAGTCCCCTTCAATTTTTAATGAGCCTGAAGTGATAGGTGCTCAAATGGACCTTTTCTTTTAAAGAGTCAAAAAGGAATGAAAGTGACTACTCTGGAAATCTAGACAAAGGGATTACCAAACCAATCACAAAACTACAATATACACCTTGGTGATAAATTAAAGGGTGATTACCAAGGACTTATGTACGACAATCAATCTTCCCAAATGTTGTGTTCAGTGCATTGTGATTGATAGGGCGGCAGGGACGGCTTCCTATGGATAAAGGATATAAGCCTATTGTAGTCTCCCAATATATACGCGATGGTAGGGGAAGCATAATTCTGTGCTAGCACTTTTCGTATCAAAGAGGAGGAATCACCCAACCTTTGATGAAAATGATAGTTACTAGATTTTACAGCATCAGAACATGTCTCTAGCCTAGAACTCTAGATGTCTTGCATTAGGTTCTAAAGCATTGTTAGGTTCATTGAGATTTATTTAAGAGTTGATCTTGTTTAAAAGTTTGTCTTTCAATGGTTCAGTGCATGATGTTGATTAGAAATTCCTAAAAATGCAATCTACAATGATAAACAATTGTTGTTTATTTTGATCAATGAAAATCCTAGCTACTAGGGAAAGAAAATTGTGATTCTTTCAAATAAAGAGCAAAAAAGCAAACACTAAACGCACTTTTCCGAAACCATTGTTTGCACACAGTCTACATGCAAATGCAAATGCATGTATTTGCTTTTTTTCCCCTTAATGTGAAAAATGCCAAAAAGGAAAACTAACTATATCAAAGATCTGAAATATTTCTTTCAAAGTGACATTTCGACAATTTCTTTTTCCAAAATAGAAAGGAAGACTAAACGAAAGTTTCCAATTTCAAATAGAAAATGCTTTTGACACGTCAAATATCAAAAAATCAAATCAAGTACTTGAAGAAAAGTTCAATCAACTATTCAGGGAAGGAAGACTCAACGAAACTTCCCTTTTTTGACACAAAATGACAGTTAAGACACTTTTTGTACCAAAATGACAGATCGATTTAAGAAAATTTTCGACAAAGGATTGTAAATGATGGAAAAATACATAAAAAAATTTACTAATCCTAATCAATGGAGGCTGCTATATGTAATTCAAGTAGGCTTCAATGATGAGGTACTGTTCATAGCAGCAAAACAACTAAACAGAACTGAAAACAAGGACGAAACCCCCAAAGTCCAAGAAGGGAAATAGGCTCAATCAGTCATTGCACCTGGGCTTCACAGAAACAAGTATGAATCACACCTACTACATTAGTTGACAGTGATAGACAGTGCGATTGGCCAGGGAGCACAATTGAGGTGGGTTTTGGCTCAAAATTGCAGTTGGTTTCAGTGAGTTAAGCTGAGCTATGATGGACAGTAAAGACCAAATTACAGACGAATGATCTTGGGAGGTTACTGGGCTACCAAAAGGGCATCTAGAATGCTTGTAAGTCAAATGTTCATTTCATAAACTAAACCAGAGATTAACTGAAGCAACATTCATCTACTATGCAATTGCAGAGAAAGAGTAATTTGAATGCTATCTGGCTAACTTCAGGCTCCGTCTATAGTTTTCAAAGTAAACAACAATAATAAACAAACATCTATTCTATCCCCAGTGGAGTCTCCATTTTGTTTTTGGGAAAACTAGTATCTTTTCGATCGACTAGCTCTCTAGGATTGGCAGTTATCCTAGAAACAAACAATTAAAGTAATTTGGGATTTCTTCTATGTATGATAGATAAGAGAGAGGCAAAGGAACCAACCTAGACCTTCTGCTTAACTCCTTGCTTGATCTCTCTCCTTCTTGATATAGCTTGAAACTCCTCTCCTACTTATCCCGCTTAGAGAATACTTATAGAAACATAGCAACAAAACACCGCCAAAGTATCTTGATCTATTATATCATAAGCATTGCAGAGTCAAAAATGTGTTGAACACACAATGGAATTCACAAATAATAACATTCACAATTGCACACTTGTATGGAAGAAAAATCAAAGAACTTTATTATATAGAAGGGAGAATTACAACCGATCTATCTGATCTAGCATCATCCTCCCAGCATCAAAGCCCTCTTCACTTCATGAAAAGAAAGATCACACCAACAAACAATGCTCTTTCTCAACCACAAACTATCAACACTTCCTTGCAAATTACAAAATTCCAGCCTCTGGATCTGTCAGATGAGGGATCCATTTATAGATGTGTGCAAGGGTGTGATTCATCTCTGGGGTTTCGATTAGTGTCATTCCACTTGTTGTTTTTGGTTCCACTTGGATATTTCTTGGATCTCTTACTCATCCCTGGGCGAATCCAGAGAGGCAAGTGTCATAGGAAAAGTTTCTAAAAGATTCCATGACCATCCACTTAGCAAACTGTCTCGGACATTTGTCCATGCTTGCTCATCGCACCCTATAGAAGGCCTCATCGGTATGCATTGCACCTTGATCGTGGAGCAGTCAGCATGGTCCTGTTTTGGCTAGTTCTAGATGGTTTTTCATGTGAAACTTTGGGGGAATGATGTAATCAGTTGACCATGATCATTTAGGGTATGAAACAACACTTTTAGGGGTTAAAGAGCCCTAGTTTATCGACATATAAGATTGGGGTTGCAGTGCCCAAATATGTCTATAACACCTTTAGACTCCAAACAACAACCTTTTTACAAATATATTTGCTTTAAAAAAACAAAAAACATTATTATAAATGCAAATACAGCAAAATATATAAATAATTAAACTAAAAAAATTATGTATCATACGTAATTAATGAGAAAGTGAAGTGTAGAAGAGATGTTTCATACCTAACAAACATAAAATTTAACGAATTACATATTAGACCATTAAAATTAAAAATAATTATTCATGATGATCCCTACATATGTTTGACATGAGCCATACATGTAGCCACTTTATGGAACTTTCATGATGAATGACATTATGGTTATATGCAGAAAAATATTCATGTAGTTATTGTTTGTAATTTTGGGCATGGGCATTTGTGACAGCGACATAGAGAATAAAGAATTTGTGTAGGTCATCAACCTATGGAAATCTCTTTGTTTGTGGCTTCCAAGTTTATTGCTTGGTGTTTGTAAACAAGTATTTGTCTCACATACTATTGGAGGTTTCCAATGATAGTTCTAGGACCCCGTGAGGAGATAAATTGGAGGTTTTGTAGTGAAGGGGTTAGAGGGATGGGAGAGTGGAATTCTCTTAATTGGCCTTTGGGACCATCATCATAGATCTGGTACTTGGTTTAAATCAACTTGGTAAGTTCCTTAAAATGATATTTCTTCCTTAAAACTATGTTTTTGTATTATCTTTGGGAGACACTTATTGTAATTGTGTTAGTCTTTGGTTTTATCTTTTCCTAGCCACGAGCACCTAGCCTTTCACTTATGCCATGCATATTGTACAATCATTGGGGGACTTATTTTGTATATTTGGTCTTTGAGGTTAATAAATTTAAAGAGGGAGGAAGCCAAGAGCGGTCAAGGCTTCATCCCCGTATTCAATTGTAGAGGGTGGTTTTGTTTCTTGAGTGGTGTCCATATTTTGTTTTTGGTGATACCTCATGTTTTAGGTCGGTTGTTGCATTGTTGCATTAGAGGAAATTTCAGCTTAAAAGTGGCCTCCTAAGGAAAAATAAGGGAGAAAATTAATAAAAAAATTCAAGTAGATATTTTTTTAATATTGTTTTTGTTGTATCTAAATTCTACAATATTTATTAGCACAAGATTTAATAACTTTTTTTAATATATTATTTATGCTTTTTAACTTTTATTGAAATCCCTTAATATGGCACACTTTTATTAAAATTGTTGTCTATATATATAATTATATTTCATTTAATTTTCTATATTTATATTTAATATTTGAATGTGTGTATATATTCTATATTTAACTAATTGTTATGTGGTTTTTTTAAGGACATTGTCTACTAAAAATCACAATTTTGCTTGAAACATATCTTTTGGTCAGAATTCGGTGATTTGTCCTTTCAAGAATACTTTCTGGAATACAATTTTTTAGCTATTTAACTCTCTTTTAACTATTTAACTATTTTATATTTAATTATACTTAACTATATATTCTATATTTTTGGCCAAAATATGGCAATTTGTCCTTTTTGGAATACATTTTTTAACTATTGTTATAAGTTAACTATATTTATATTTTGGCCAGAAAGGTAATTTGTTGGGAATAACTTTTTTAACATTTTAACTATTTATATTTAAACTATATATATATATATATATATATATATAATATATATATTATATATATATATATATATATATATTAATAATTATTTAACTATAAATTGGTGTTTTATGGCATGGTTATTAATGTCAAAAGGGCCCAATTTTATTTTATAATTTTTTAATAATATCAATATTTACATTGCATTAACAAACTTTTCAATATTCTAATTTAGTTGGGGAAGGTAGTTAAATAACATGAATAAAATATTTCATGAATACCAAATTAATAATAAAAAATTTCATTGATATCTAAATTAATAATAAAATAATTCATGGATACCCAAATTAAACAATTTAAAATTATTTAGGACATGTACCTCTTCTTAAATTTAAAGGATCTTGATTGGTTTACATATTATGACATGGAAGTTACGTGAAAAATTTATAGGTACTTTTAGGTTGAAAATTCCTCTAGTGGGAATTGGTGCACAATGGCCTGGTTTGGCATTCAAATTCTTATTTTCTAGTTATACGTTGTAGGGGGTGGGGTGGTGTCTTTAGGGTCCCAAAAACCCCACTTATGTGGCGGGATGCCATGGGGATTTCACTCATGAAAATATGACATATCATGTGCATTCATGGCATACTAAACAATACCCTTAATTTGACTTCATATTGGAAAAAACCTATAAAATCACATTATTTAACTCCATACCAATACGAACTGATTGAGAGGGTTGGACCCGCCAAAATTCATGGGGTATCCTTGATATGAATTCCCAATTAGACCTCACTTCGTTCGGAGTAGAAACCCCATCGAGAATACAACCCGGTTGCCAAAAATTGTGGGTTTTAGTGGTATGCCTTGGCCGTGATAATAAATAGAATGATGTATTTGTAATTTTGGTGAAACGAGTGTATAACATTTTGAAGAGTCATGTTCAATGCATGAAAGGTTCTAACATGACTAGGGGAAAGTGAGTGAGCTCCTTATAATCCTATAATAGTAGGCAACCTGAAAGGAACACATGAGCATAAAAGGAATCATAAGTTAGCTTGCAAAATAGTTCACAAGATAACCGTAATTGAAATATGCAACAACATGTATTCAAAAAGATTCATACTATTTCAAATGAAATAGTTCATAAGTGTTAGAATAAATTAAATAAAATATATTGCAAACATAACAAGAATAGTCCCACTATATTCACAACATATGCATGAAAATGTGTCAGCTCTAAGTTTTTATTAAAGTGAAAGTCCCAAAAATACATATACAATCGCCAAACCACTATTCCCAATAGTGTAAAATGAAGCCAACCCATGCTCCTGCAAAGAAAAATACTCTCTCTATGCTAAAGAGAAGCCAAGCATCTCAATGAAACTCCCAAGCTTCTGATCCAAAGCCATATTTATAGCCAAAAGCCCTCTACATGAGTTATGAGCGTATATTTATAACAAATGAGATGACTAATCATCTACCCTTTGCAACTTTTGGACTTCCCTGATTACTCTTTGACTTATTTCAACCATGACCTTTGGACTTCATTACAAAATAACGTTTCACATTCCACAATTGACACTTGAAATTTCACTTATAACTAATTACAAAATAATATTACAATATTGCTCATGCTTATATAAGACAAAATTGGGTAGAGTCAACTAGACAAGCCTAATAAGATAAAAACATGTAAAGCTTGAGTTTGGGGAATCTCCATCTGAGTCACATATTAGTACTAAGCTTTGTATTATGCAATGAATTCCCCAAAATTTGTGATGGGATCAAACTAGATGCAAATCTAGCCTTCATTAAATCTAGGTACACTGCCTTGGAATTACTTTGGATTTCCTTCTTCCGCATCAAAAACATGGTATTGATCTGAACATGGCCGCTAATGTACTTTTTCATATTATTCATGTTTACCTCTATATCTTCCTTGGTAGTGATCTTCCTGAGTTGGTCCAAGTAGTCTTCAACCTCCTATCTAATTTTAATCTAGCCTTTGGCTTCAATAAGTGAACCAACTAAAGAGATCTTGTGTGACATCACCATGAAATACACAATGTTGTACAACCATGTATACAAGGCTTGAATGCTAGCGATGAATGAGCTGAGATGTTTGTTACTCTAGGTAGGCATCTGAACCCCTTATTTCTCCAACTCAGAGTGTTTCCTTGTTTTCTTCAGCAACTCGGGAGGTGCACCTTTGTACTGCATTTCCCATTCATGCATGGTAGCGATGTCTATATGAAAAGCCTTGAGAGATTTGGAATTATCTTTTTACTTTTTTTTATGTCCTGCAAGAATACAACTTCTTTTTTCATGGTGTTAAGCTCCTCGTAAAGGATTCTCATGGTCTCTCCCAATGTCAATACTTCACCAATTATGGCTACCTTAAGTTCTTATAGATACACCTGTACGAGAGATTGTCTCTAGACCTCTTCTTGGAGTTGTTCCACCTTTTGCGTTACAGGCTATAAGTTCTTTGACATATATCTATTCTTGGTCATGAGATACTCCATCTTTGACTTGGTAGCACCTGCGAAGTCCAAGTTGGTTGTATAAATAGATTTTGGATTCCTCCTAATATCCATCAAAATCACCATTTCCTTAATGAATGTAGGAGATGTGAGATCGTCCAGAAAGTGTTTCTTTATTTCTTGTACAATCTTATTCTGAAGCTCATCATAATTTAGATTTTACATATCCATGACCAAACCATCATTAAGAGGAGAAAATTCTTATTCTTCTCTTGGACCTTGCTCTCATGTCATAGGAAGGGGAAAATGAGTAATGATCTATTGTGTGCTCAACATGAGATCAACATCTTGGTTTTGCTACTTTGATTCCATCTCCATATCCTAAATTACTATCGAATCTTAAATTTCTTAAGCAAGTTCCTTATCGTACAATTTCTTCCTCTCTTCATCAAGTAGTCAACTTGGTTCCTATTCCTCAACTTTATTTAGTGATGATTCTTCTTTGTCTTTCTTTTTCCTTTCTTCTTCTTCTTGCCTTTGATTTTATTCTTAATCCTTATGTTATTTTTCTTCCTTTTTCTTGAAGTGTTCCTCCCGCTTCCTCTACTTTATCTTTCTGTCTATTTCTATGGCCGTTTTTAAGATAATTGGGTTTACTTTCCATTTGAGACTTTGTTCTTCTGTTGGATTGTGCATAAAATTCTACTTCCCCTTTTCAAACACTGGGTTGCACCTCGCCAATGGTTCTTCTTCTGGATTTTCTTCTAGCCGAGGATTAACCTGCCATGTACTTGCAAAGTTGATTGGTTGGCAGGGATAATTATAAGTATTGTAACAATTATTTATCCTTTCGTCCTCATGCCTAAAATAAGTCTTTCTTGGCCAACTGAAATGTATCTTTGTATAACATTCCTTTCAAACATTCTTGGGGACATACGCATTGTAATCCATTCTATTGAATGAAAATTTATCTCTCTTTACCTTCAATGTCAACCACCTTTAGATTCTTGATCTTGTACAATTAAATTTTCAAAGGAAGAGTGGGCCAAGGATATTTATTCTTCCATTGCAACACTATTTATAACCTTGTTGAAATATGATAAGGAACTTCTTGCATGACCAGCTTGTCAGTGGCATCCTTCAGTATCACATGTGGAGACTTATGACTACCAAACACTCTTAGGTAGGTGTCATTCGGCAAGGCAAACCAATCCTCCAATTATGACACTACTTCCATTACCTCACTTGAGATGCAAGGTGGCTCTTCATCAAAGATCATATTGTAAAATGGATTGAGGAAGTGATATGTCATCTTCTCCATGAATCTTTTGTTGTTACAATCTTAAAGGAGATTCCAATAAATATGTAGAATAGGTTCCTTTGGTGACCATGTCCAACTCATGCTAGGAAGCAATTTATGAGCACAAATTGCATCCAGTGAGTAAGCAGACATGTAGAACCTGGATTGCTTACCCTTGGGAGGGTTCTTGGCATAATTTATTGATATGAATTGGATCCATGAAAAATAATCAAGATGCCATGACTCTATCCAAATAGGACAGACTTTGAACTTGTCAAAAAAGAGCGATCAAGAAGAGATCTCATAGTGGTAGCTTGCAGCCAGCAAGGAACGACGAGGACCTTGGTCATAGTGGGTTGACTGATGCCCATGGAGACCACACAGGACACAAAACTGGCACTTGGGAAGCCCAGATCGAAAAATAGAGGGCATTTCTGATGCGCGATTAGTGCTTAGCGCTAATCGCGCATCACTCGGCAAAACCCCTCGAGAAGGAAAGAGCCCTAAATCGCTCGGTTGCATGGAAGTCAGGAAACCATGGGGAAAGCGCTAAGGTGAAAGGTGGGACCCGTGCTCCAAAACTAGTGGTATATTGGGGGCACCCTTGGGCAATAAGAAGATTTGGAGAAAAACGAGTGGCTCCATTTAGCGCTTGATGCATGGTAGGTGGATGAGAGAGAAAACCACCACTCATCGCGCGCTAACTGTCGAGCAGATCAACTGTGCGAAATGAGTGAATGGTGTAGGATTTGGAGGCTCCAGATCTGACGAAAGAGATCGTGCCTAATGGAGAAACCAAATTTGACAGGGGATTAAGCTGCGACACATAATATTTTTACGTTCGATTTGACTGTTGAGTTGGTGGGTGAGTTGTTGCATATTGTAATCGAAAAAACTGAACCGTTGAGGAAGAGCTCGTGTAGTTCAGGAGAGGACAAGTGGCCACTCCCTTTGAGCCATTGACGATGATGCAAAGACAAGGAACTCCAAGTGAGCAGCAACAGGGGATCCGGCGGCGGCAGAAAAGGAATCAAATAGTCATGAGACAAATTGGCTTTAAGCCATGAGCATATAGAACAAATGACATCGAGAGGAGAAGAGAGTGAAGATAGAGAAAAGAAGAGACAATGAAGCAAGAATTAGAAAGACTGAGGGCCAAGCTGACCTATAGCCTAAGGCAACATCAAGCAGACCAAAAGCTTGAGAGGTTCAAGCAATCCTCAAGAGGATCTATCAGGAATTGAACACCACATTGGGCTCCTCCCATTAAAGGCCAGAGAAGTCAAGACTTGGAGAGGAAAAGAGTTTGTGCACTCTAGTGTCTTGGGGAATCCAAGAACCACCTTGCAAGCATCATTTCTATTTTAGGAAACTCAAGTTGAGCTCCTCATTATAAATATTTGTTTTAAAGACACAATAAAAGAAGGCCACCACTGAAAGTTGGACAAGAGACGTAGCCTTGGAGGATAGGGTGAACTCGTTATTGATTTTTTGTGTTCTTGTATTTGCTTACTGTGTTTCTCTTACTATTTTCCATTTTCTAGTGTTTGTGTATTTTGCAATCCGATTGATTCGTTGCCTAAAATAACATAGACACACACCAGCACATGAGTCTGTAATACCTTCATTCAAAATTATTTAACTGAGATCATTCAAGAGTGATTTTCAGATCAAGTAGTATCAGAGCTTTAGGCTGTCAAGGTTAGACAACCTTGTGTTGGTTTAGTTGTTGAATGCTCACTAGATCAAAGCTCAAATTAGGAGAAGGAGAGTTGGTCGAAACTAACCTGAAATTGGGAGAGTATATCATTGGAAGACAATGTCAGAGGAAGGTTCTATGTGGCCAGACCCTCAATTCATAGAAAGCTTCCTAGCCATAAATTCCATGGTATAAGAAATGTATAGGGACTTTAGAAAACATAAGGATGAAGATTCATTAGGCCCTAAGAAAGACAAAGGATTAGATGAGTCTCACTTCCATGAAAACTCCAAAGGAAAAGGGAAAGAGGAAAGCTTTCCCACACCTCCTAATAGCCCTAAAAACAAAATGAAAGCATATTTGATCAAACTAGATGTCAAATTTGATCTACCACTATATGATGGAGAGTTGAATGCAGAAAAGTTGGACAATTGGATTAGACAAATTGATGTGTATTGTAGAGTGCAGAATATTGACTCAGACAAGACCAAGATTCATCTAGCAAGCCTACACCTTGGAGGCACTACCTTGGTTTGGTGGGAAGGTAGAACCCAAGCTGAGATGAAAAGACATGGTAATACTATCTTTTTCTGGAGTGAATTTGTTTCTACAATCAAAAAGTAGTTCTATCCACTGGCCTACATGCAACAAGCCATGATGAGTTGGAAAACTCTTCAACAATTGAAAGTGAAAAGTGTGCAAGTGTACACTCAAGAATTTAGAAAGAGAGCATTGATCCTAGGAATCTCATTAGACTCACTAGAGACTCTGTTGAAGTATATTGGTGGTCTACACAGCCACATGAGGCATACCATCCTGATGTCTAATCCCACTAGTACAGATGAAATATCTATAAAAGCTACTCTTCTAGAAGCTAGAGGAAATAATGGAAATCCAAAAGTTGGGGGATCATCCCAACCCACTGCAAGTAAGAGCAAGGAGAAAAGGAAGCAGAAATGGAAAGAAAGGAGGGCTAACACTGCACAGAAGAGCAAAGCTTCATGCACTCACTGTAAAAAGGATGGACATGATGATGCAAATTGTTGGATTCTGCATCCAGAGTTGAGACCTAAGAAGTTCTAGGGCAAGAAGAAGAAGACTACTGTATCTATTCAGAAATATTTGGAGTCAGACTCGGGAGATGAAACAACCATTGTAGCTATAGGTATAAAAGGTAAGAATTCTGAAGCATCTACTAGTAATTCTGCAAAATCTATTCTTGTTGAAGAGAATGAGAGAAAAAGACATGAACTTTTTGATATTTGAGTTATTTCCAAACATAAAAAGATTGATACTTTGTTTAATAGTGGCTCACAAATAAATTTAAGTTCTGAAGCAATTGTAAAGAAATTGGGATTAGCAACTACACCTCACAAGAAACCATACCCATTAGGATGGTTGAACGATAAAGCACAACCACAAGTGACTAGACAATGCAAACTCAAGTTTTCTTTTCAGTCAGCCTTTGTAGATGAGGTTGAGTTAGACATAATTCCTTTGGATATATGTGGAATTGTTTTAGGAAGTCCTTACTTGTATGGTAGAAAATATATTTTCTATAGAGCTGAGAACAAGTATCTACCTGCTAAATATGGAATTGAATACTTTGTAAGAGCTCATAAGCTCAAGAATAAATATACTCTCATAAACTTAGGGCAGATAAAGAATGATAAATCCATGCAAACAATTCTCATTGATGGTTGTAAAGGAAAAGAAACCTGAAAAACCCAATTTATTTGAGGGTTGTAATGCTAAATAGCAAGCTGATTTAGAAAAGGTTGTTTCAGAGTATGATATCTTGTTTCAAGAACTCAAAGGTCTGCCACCCAAAAAGGAAATAGTACATGATATTGTCTTGTAGCAAGATGCTCCATTTCCTAACATTGGAATGCATAGGTTGTCTACTTTAGAGAATATTGAAATCAAGAAGCAGGTGCAGGAGTTGCTCGAGAAAGGGTTCATCAGGCCTAGCACATCACCATGTGGGTCACCAATTGTATTGGTGAGAAAGAAATATGGCTTGTGGAGAATGTGCATTGATTACTGAGAACTGAATAAGATAACAATAAAAAATGGTTATCCCCTTCCTTACATAGATGATCTTTTAGATCAATTGAATTAAGTTGTTTATTTCTCCAAGCTAGACTTACATAGTGGATACCATCAGGTTAGAGTTGCAGAACAAGATGCATGGAAGACTGCTTTGAAAACAAAGTAGGGATTGTATGAGTGGTTGGTTACGCCTTTGGGCTTAACTAATGCTCCTATTTCTTTCATGATATTAATGAATGATTTACTCAAACCTTTTCTTGATGATTTTGTTATTGTGTATCTGGATGACATTCTGATTTTTAGCAAAACATGGGAAGAACACTTAAAGCATGTTAAGCAGACATTAGATGTTTTGAAAAGAGAAAAAATTCATGTTAAACTCTCAAAATGTGAATTTGGAAAAACATCTCTAAATTATTTGGGTCAAATAGTAGGAAGTGGTGAATTAAAGATAGATCCCTCTAAGGTGGTAGTAATTGTAAACTAGCCTAAACCAAAATCTATTATAGAAGTTAGAATCTTCTTTGGAGCAGCACAATATTGGAGGAATTTCATTTCTAACTTTTGCTCAATTGTAGCTCTCTTACATGCTTTAGCCAGATTGAACAAGATGTTTTAATGGGGAGGCAAACTGCAGAAAGCCTTCGACACCTTGAGAGAAAAGATTAGTACAACTCCTGTACTAGCACTGCCTGATCATCAAAGACCATTTGATATCCAAACATATGTCAATGATTATGCCATGGGAGCAGTGTTGACACAGCACGGTAAACCCATATGTTATCATTTTGATACTTTTAATCCTGCAATAGTTAACTATGCTACATATGATAAAGAATTGTATGCATTAGTATGAAATGTGAAAAAGTGGAAACATTACTCAATGGGAAAAGAGATAGTAATAGATACTGATCATCAGCCACTTCAATATATACACTCCCAAACTAAGTTTCAGCAATCAAGACACTATAGATGGATGGGTTTTCTACAACAATTTCATTTAGTCATCAGATATAAAAAGGGCATACACAACAAAGTTGTAGATATGTTATCTAGACCCATTATAAATGCATCTACTATACTTAAGATAATGTTGTGCTGCATGAGAGCTACATTGAACAATATGCTCAAGATATAGACTTTGAAGATGTATATTGAACTTTATGTCAAGGCAAATGAGTAGAAGAATTGGATTATCATGTAAAGGACTGACTCTTATACCATTGTGAGAAGTTATGCATTCCAGAAATTGAGAGAGTAAAAATAATTAGAGAAGCTCACACTTCTTTGATATCAGGACACTTTGGGGTAAGTAAAATAGTTGCACAGCTGCAAAGATTTTGTTATTGGCCAAAAATGAATGAGACCATCTCTAGATATGTAAGAGGGCATACTATGTGTGCTAAAAGTAAGCCCCATAAATAGAAAACTAGGCTTGTACATGCCATTACCAGTTCCTTCTCACCCCTGGGAAAGTGTTTCCATGGATTTTGTTGGAGGACTGCCTAAATCTAGAAAGGTCATGATTATCTATATGTTGTTGTGGATGGGTTCAACAAAATGTGTATTTTGATACATTGTAATAAATAGATTACAACTGAACAAGTTGTAAAACTATTCTTTGAACATGTATGGGTTCATTTTGGACTACCCACTTCCATTGTATCTGATCGAGACACCCGATTTGTGGGGAAGTTTTGGTCAAGTTTGTGGGAATTGATGGACACCAAACTAAAGAAAACACAACTTTTCATCCACAAACTGATATCCAGACAGAGGTAGTTAACAGGACAATGATCCAATTACTCAGAGGATATTGTAGAAAACATCCTAAGCTTTGGGATGAACATTTGTGTTATGTGCAACATGCTTACAATAGAGCAAAACATTCTTCTACACAGAGATATCCTTGTGAGACCTATTATGTTTTCACACCAAGATCTCCTTCGGATTTTGTCTTTGGTAAAGATACCACAGTTGATGGACACAGTGATGTGGACAGGGCAACTAGGTTCATTGAAAAAATCCAAGAGATCCACCAGGCAGTACAGGAATAGCTAGAAAAGAGCTAAGGCAAATATAAGGCAAGGCATGATTAACACCGGATGGAGCATAGTTTCCATGTTGGTGACCAAGTCTTATTGTACATCAGTAAGGACAGGATGCAAGGTGAAGGTAAAAAGCTAAAGCCTATTAGGTATGGACCTTTCAAAATACTTGAGAAGATTGGTGAAAATTATTTTTTCCTTAATCTACCAGCGTACATGCACATCTACTCAGTCATGAATGCAGAGTGCTTGAGATTGTTTGAACCCTCACTAATTGAGGATCCCAAAGAGCAGAGTCAATTTCCTTCTATTGACCTACTACCTGAATACCTTAATGAATTGTAGGAGGACACAGTTCTGCACAAGAAGGTGAGGACAACGGGCAGAGGATATGTTTAGTACCTTGAAATTGGGCTAAAGGGTTCAAAGTCAAGTAGTGCAAAGTTGATAGAGATTGGAAAAGTGAGACAATTGTACCCTCACTTAGTCGATGCTTGAAAACCAACTTTTGGTGGTCCGAAATTTTTTCAGTGGGAAGGCCATGATCCGAATTGTATCCATGAAAAATAATCAAGATTCCATGACTGTATCAAAATAGGACAGGCTTCGAACTTGTGAACAAAGAGTGATCAAGAAGACCTCTCATAGTGGTAGTTTACGGAAGCCAAGGAATGACCAGGTCCTCGGTCAAAGCGCACGACTAAGGCCCGTGGAGACTGCGCAAGAGGCAAAAATGGCACTTGGGAAGCCCGAATCGGGAAACAAAGGGCATTTCTGATGTGTGATTAGTGTTAACCGTGCATCACTGGGCAAAACCCCTCGAGAAGGAAATACCCTTGAAGCGCACGGTCGCATGGAAGCTGAGAAACCGTGGGGAAAGCACTAAGGCATAAGGTGGGACTCCTGCTCTAGAACTGGTGGTATATTGGGGGCATCCTTGGGTGGTAAGCGGATTTGGAGAAATATGAGAAATTCCATTTAGCACCCGATGCGTGGTAGGCGGATGAGAGAGAAAAACACCAATCATCGCACGCTAACAGTCGAGCAGGTCAACCACACGAAATGACCGAATGTTGTAGGATCTGGAGGCTCCAGATTTGACGACAAAGACTGTGCCTCATGGAGAAACTAGATTTGGTAGAGGATTAAGCCCCGACACATAAGAGTTTGAGGTCTGATTTGACCGCTGAGTTGGCAGGTGAGTCATTGCATAATGTAACCAAAAAGATTGAACCATTGAGGAAGAACTAGTGTAGTTCACGAGAGGACAAGTGGCCACTCCTTGTGAGCCGTTGACGAT
This sequence comes from Pinus taeda, assembly GCA_000404065.3. NCBI lineage: Eukaryota > Viridiplantae > Streptophyta > Pinopsida > Pinales > Pinaceae > Pinus > Pinus taeda. The sequence continues at coordinate 104,394 of APFE030822913.1, read as the reverse complement.
GACACAGAGATAGGAAACTCTAATTGAGCAGTAGCAGGCGATATGACGAGGGCAGAAGAGGAATTGAATAGCCATGAGACAAATTGGCTTTAAGCCATGAATAGACAGAACAAAAGACATTGAGAGGAGAAGAGAGTGAAGATAGAGAAAAGAAGAGACAGTGAAGCAAGAAGAAGAAAGATAGACGGTCAAGTTGAGCTGCAACCTAAGGTAGCATCGAGCAAATAGAAAGCTTGAGAGGTTCAAGAAATCCTCCAAAGGATCTGTCGAGAATTGAGCACCACATTCGGCTCCTACCATTAAAGACTAGAGAAGTCAAGACTTGGAGAGAGTGTATGCACTCTAGTGGCTCGGGGAATCCAAGAACCACAATGCCAAGCATCATTTCTATTTCACGAGACTCAAGTTGAGCTCCTCGCTGTAAATTTCTACTTTAAAGACACAATAAAAGAAGGCCACCACTAGAATCTAGACCAGAGACGTATCCCTGGAGGATAGGTTGAACTCGTTATTAATTTGTTGTGTTCTTTTATTTTCTTACTGTGTTTCTCTTATTGTTTCCATTTTTCAGTTTTTGTGTATTTTGCAATCTGATTGATCCATTTCCTAAAATAACATAGACACACCCCAACACATGAGTCTGTAATACCTTCATTCAATAATTCTTTAACTGAGATCACTCAAGAGTCATCTTCAGATCAGTTACATAGGACCTCAATTGTTTAGCCAATAAGTCTGATGAGTTAAATGGTTTTCCTTCTGCCACAATCTGATGCAGTAAAAATGCTCAGCCTTCGAGAAAGGTCTCAGTAGTCTTTTGACCACAGATCCGACAAAATAGAACTATCAAGTACTAAAATTCCTTCCTAAGAGATTTTCTCTTGTAAGTGTCATTAGGTGTCTTGCAGAACTTGGATGGCTCTTTCACCTAACCTTTGGTGACATATTTTGTGCTTAGGTAACTGGTGACTACATAGAAGTGGGATTCCATGCAGGCTTCTCAAGATGGAAAATGATACATGCTTTGAAAATCATGTGCCATAAAAGAGGAAAGCCTTCGTCTACTTGGACTGTTTAGAATCATGGTCTTTCTATCTGTATCTAAAAAGATCCATTTGATAATTTCTACGCATGGAAAAGTTGGATATCTACATGCAACCTTGTGTAATCCTCACCTTTGTACATTGTAAACTTTCCTATCTTCAATATATTCTTTGAAACTTCATGTTGCGTAAACATCTTTCACTATGTACCATGTAATGTGTAACACCCTCGTCCCACATTTACCCAAGTTACCATCCTATGAGGGTAAAAATGTGATGAAGAGTTAATATGATCTAATTCAACAACCTTGATCACCTTAAGGAAGTGGAATTGACAAACTAAAACTCTTAATGACTTCCCTATTAGGTGTTATAAGACCCCCAAAAGATAAACCACCCTTCAAGGTGCCTAGACCTTGAATTTAACCTCTTTTTTCAGTGCCCTGATCTCTCGAACATTTGCATAGCACTACTAGATTTTGACAAAAACCCTCTAGTCACACGTATGATGCCTACAAATGAGTGATTGTAGACTTTTCACCCAGTTATGTGCCTATAATTGCCTGATGTAAGACACTTTTTAAGGCTAGGATCTAGATGTCTATAGAGAAATTAATGACACTTTCTAGAACCACGAATGACACAAGGAAAAATCCTTCCAAACAAATCTTACGCAAGAACATGACCTAACAAGGCATATCCATGCACCCATTCTGTCAAACATATCATGAACGTGAAATCTACAGGTCATCAATACACATATGAACATATGGGTATTAGACTTATGTGAGAATCATCAAGAAGGTCTAATGACCTCTCATATTAGTTGTAATAACATCTACTAGGTCATGGGTTCAATAACCAATCACATATTCATCAAACATTCCAAGAGCCATAAATAATATACATCATATAACTAGCATATAATCAACATATTAAATAGCAATAACCAACATATAAACCATGGAAACTCAACCATAATATCACCATCATAATCAATACATATGCTCATAGACCGTAATAGAAAATACCTCTTATTAATATATGAAAATTCCAACCAAGTCAGGGATTTCCACATACTACCCGATGATAGACCAGGCTCAACCAAATCTTTCTATTAGCCAGTCACCCCTATGCCATATTCCAAGCATGAATATGTGATCTAATGAAAGAAATCAAACAAAACCAAACTAGGGGTTCCAAAGGAAAAACCACCTCAACCCTCAACCAGTGATTCAAACTTATGGTCAAACATCACTAACCATCACCAGATCAATCTCTACCCAATTTGTCTAGGGCTTTAGAGGATTTGTTCCAACCAAGGCTCTTAGGACTAGTAACTCAACCCACAACTTGTTTCGAGCTTCCAGAGTGCTTATCCAACCAAGGTTTCCAAGGCTAGTAACTCAGACAACCAAGGGCTTCCAAAGAATTTTTCTGACCAAGGCTTCTAGGAATAGTAACTCAGCACAAGTTGTTACAGGGTTTCTACAACATTTGTCCAACCAAGGCTCCAGGAACTAGTAACTCAACCCACAGCCATAAGGAACGTGAGAAATAACCAAAAATAAAAGGAAACAAATGCAAAACACCATGGCTATCTAGGAAATGGAAAGGCTAGAAAAAATCATTCTCGATCCAAGAAATCTGTTATGACAATGACAAATCATAACCAAGAAACCACATGCATGTATCACGAATGTCAAAACTAGCAAGGAAACTATACATCAAACTTGATACCTGCAAAGAAATTTCATTGTAGTCGTTGATCCTACTCTTCCTTGCTTGATAGTTTCCTCCCTCTCCCTTCTTGATCCAAATCCCAAGTATGCCAGACTCCTCAAAGAGTGCTCCAAGAAAACTCTATATGTTCAAGAGTAAGAGAGAGAGTAGAGGAGAGAGAGAGAGCTCCAAGATAAAACTAAAATAAGCCTACCAAACGATCCTCATAAGAATTTTTATCAATGAGGACTCTATTATCTTCAACTTATATTATTTTCCTTCATTTTCATCCTCACACGCAATGTAATGTCCCCACCGTATTAACTCATTATAAATCAAATAGTTATGAAATAAGTTATGATTCAGTTAGAAAAACTAATTCTTGATGTCGATGAAATCAAGAAAAGAATGACAAGCATTTAATTCATAAAGCGAATTATGGAGTGAGGATGTCGGAGGGGGCAACATTCCTATTTTTGCAGGAGAAGATCATTCTTGCAACCTCTGTCCGGGGAAACTGGCTCTTCGTCTGTGGCATGCTATGGCCCGAAGGTCCAGTGTTTACCTTCCTTCAGGACAGGGGTTTATGGTCTTGGCACAGCAACCAGAGTATGGCTTGCTCCACAGTATCGTCAACCCGCCATGGTGAGGTCTATTTTTCTTCGGCAGACTGCTCCTCACTACACAAGGGTTTCAGTTCACCTTTATAAAGATTCAAGTGGAAATGGGTTTCGAACCCGTTCCAAAAGTGCAGAGTTTTGTAATTTCCGGTGGCCACTAAAGTCAAACGTTTTTGTAATAGTTTCAATCTGATAAACCGATCCTTTGGAAGAAAAGCGATGTGTGCAACAGTTGGAGGTCTTAGATAAAATCAAGAAGGAAACTACAGTGAAAAGATTTATGAATTTCTTGACATTCATTGGGAAAACTGGAATGTTAAACCTGGGAAGCGAGCACCTACGACAGAAATTTCATCAACCACCAACCTACCAGAAGGTTTTTCCAATGGGAGACTACAATGGGAGACTACAACAGAGTTGTCAAAGGAAAGAGATAAGTTGATCTTTTGAAACATTCTTTGTTTATGTGAAGTAAAAGAAGATTAAATTATATGTTTTCTTGGTAGGAAAATATATTGATGCATGTGGTAAAAGAATGATTAAATTACATGTTTTCTTGGTAGGAAAATATGTTAATGCATGCGGTAAAAGAATGATTTTCTTTATATGATTTCTTGGTAAAGAAAATATGTTAAAGATTGATTATTGTGTATGTTTTCTTGGTAAAGAAAATAGGTAATTCCTCTTAGAAAGACTACATGTGAGTCTTGTGTGTAAAATGCTTGTCTATCATCATTTTCTTGGAATAAAATCCTTGTTAAATATAGCCAAAATATCTTCTTGAGAAAAGAAGAAGAAGCATATAAACATCCTGAGGACATAGCGTGAAAAGTGGCCAAGTTTTCTTGAATTAAAATAAGTATTTTTATAAAAGTTTCTTGAAAAAGGATATATGCTAATGGCATTGCAATACAAGTTAATTTCTAAGTTCATGTGAAATATTTATGCATTACATGCATCACCTAATTAGCTAGTGAAGTGCTTCTAGGCTCATAGATATTTATTTCTATAGTTTTCCTTTTAGGAAAGTGTGCATACTTCATGTATGAAGAGGATGGCTTTTATGAGTAGATTTCTTAAAACAAAAATAGAGTTTCCTATTTTTGAAAGATATATGAATAGTGTTCATATCATATCAAGAACCTTACTTGTTTCATGAAAAGATAATGTGAATTGAGTAAAAGTAATTGTGTTAGGAAAGGCACATGTTGCATGCACGTAAGGGTAGCTATTGTGATTTTGTGTGTACATAGAGAAAGTGGTCATGTTAACTTTCTTGAAAAATATAATCTCTTGAAAGATTGTCTTCTTAGATGAGTTGTGTTGACTTCTTGATTTTGATGCATAAAGGGTAAGTTAACCTTGTTTTTGTATCTTGATTTTTATGCATAAATATGGATATCTTTAATAATTTCTCGAAAGGGAAGCTTGAGAATCCTTCATATAGGAATATAGTGAAATGAAGTTATAATGACTTGCCTTAAGAAAGAATTATGTAATTGTTTACATGAAATGTTAATAGAATTCTAGAAAAGGGATTATGTGTTGCATACTTTCAAGGAGGGCTCTTATGATGGCTCTTATGATAAGCTACTGTATGCGTAAAGAATAGTCAATGTGTTCTAAAGATATTCTTCGTATGGCTAGAAGAACTATTGGGCCATATTTCTTTAGGAAAATGATAGGTGATTACTATTATGCTCACATAACTATTATCTTAGCTTCTTGTTGAATGAGATGTGTATGCACACGAGATTTGTGTTAGCTTTCTTTAGAAAGGATATATATTCGCATGCAGGAAAGGACTACAGGTTGTGTGAGAATGCTTTATTTATTCGCATGCATCAAAAGTGATAGCTAAGGGACTAGTTCTTTTGACAACGTTTATGTAAATTTTCATGCAAGAATATTATAACTGATATTTTAGCTAGTCCCTTCAAAGGAAAGCCTTAGTGCTTGTGCCCTTTAAGAATATGTGTAGTGCTAGTTAATATGATTATTTATAAATGTAATCATGATGTAAATGTTGATAATGAGAACATGGACTTGTAAACTAATGTGTTATATGCTTTAAAGGGGAACATGGACTTGTAAAACTAATGATTAGTTCTCTTAAAGAGAAATATGCATTAGTGTGAATAAGCATTAAGAAAAGTAGAATAAGAATTTACTTGAAGATATGCGCTAGTTAATTAGTATGTTATGCTTGCTCATGTAGATGAGTAGATGTTAAAAGATCTCTTTTAGAGGTTGATTATTGATTCATTAATATGGTATCTAATCTTGTTGTCAAAGCTTGTTGACGACAGCATTGATAGGAAACGATGGCAGTTGGTGCCAAAGAAAAGTGTTGTTGAACATTGTGGCGGGAAAAGGATTAACGGGCCATGCAGATGAGTTAGAGTTGCAGGATCGTCCATTGCTAGAACAATCATGCCACAAGAAATGTTGATGTGGCGGAATGTAAGTAAAGATTACATGGAAACTGTATTGCTTTTAGCCTATTATTGACAACTTAATGATAATTCATTGTAATGATTTCATAACAATGGTTAAGGGATGGAATCCCTTATGAGCCATTGAGTGAGGGGTGAAAAACCTCACGAGCGTTTAATAATAAAATTAAACGTTTGCTGGTTTTCACCCTACGGGGTTTCCAGGGTATATCGGTGTTCAATGGTGTGATTGCCTTTTGTGTGAGTTGGTTGATGTTGAATCCTTGATGTTGATGGTTCTTTATTTGATGGCATGATCATATTGTCCAAGTATGAGATTAATTAATATGTTTATGGAAATTATGAAATGGATGCAAGGATTCATGAGACAGTTTATGATATTACACTACCATAGTGGTGGTTAAAGGTTATGCAATGGTTATGAAACTTACTGTCTTTGATGGCAATTTACTTGATGTATTAATGAATACTCTATCTAATGGTTAATGATGAATTGTGGAGTTGTGAATTGGATAATTACTTGTGGTAATTTGTATAAAAAAATTCTAACTCCCTACTTTTACATGCGAGGTTATCGGGGTATGTTACAAGCAACCTGTGACCTTGGACCTTTTCTACTAGTTTCCTTTATTTTCATAAATAAAATGTCAATTAATGCCTCTTCGTCTTTGCCAATTTTCCTTAACTATAATAAACAAAAATGAACACCCATCAAGTGTTTTCCCACCATTCAACCTTGAATACGTCTCATGACCTTGGTCTTATATTTTTTTTACATGACTTTTTAATTGAGGTTGTTACATAATGTTTGAGTCAATTTCAATGAATAATTTAGTATCTGAAAGCACTAGCATAGTGGCAAGAAAAATGTCAAATATCTCACCAGTCTTGCTTTATGTGGTGTTCTTTGAGGCATATCTCTTAGGTTCCATGATGGTAATAATTGATGGAGAAAGATAACCTCAAAAGTTGCAATACCTATGTGAGAAAATTTACTCATGGAAAATACAATTTAGCTCAAGAAAATTTGTCTATTCACCAAGATCAAGGCAGAAACTCACACACTAAGAGGAATTATTACACAATTCTTGGGCTGAAGGTGGGAGACTGGCCTCATGAACTGTGCATTGCATAGTCTCAATAGTCAATGAGGTAGCTAGAGGCTTGAGATTGTGCAATGCATAGTTCGAGCAAGGTAGAGTGATGGAAGCAACTGCACATTCTGCAGTCCTAGTGGCCAGAGCTGAGGGTTCAGACTTGTGACTTCACAATGCATAGGTGGGAAAGATAGTGACTTCACATTGTATCGTCACATTGGCCAAGCTCAAGGCTTATATCTTGGATTTTTCAAATGGGCAGTTGGAGAAGGTAAATGTTGACAAAGATTGTGCTAATATTCCCTTGAAAGGGAGAATACAATAATATATTTGATTGTTGGGGTATGAATGAAAGTATATTTTCCTAAGGGAAGGATATATCATTGAAACTAAGTGTCAAAAAGAAAAATAAAAAAATAAAAAAATCAACATGGACAAAGTGGCCTAGGAGTGACAACTATTGGTAGGAAAAAAGTAAGAACTAAATGGGACACTTGGAAAATGTGAATGACGAACTAAACTAAAACTCGTACAAGCTAATATAAGTTAAAATTCCAACTAATGTGAAAAGAAACAAGAAAAGCAACACTTATAGAAGAAAAAATGACAAAAGCGACACTTGCAAACCTTACCAAAAAAGTGCCGCAAACTTAGTTCAATGTTCCTTAATCTCCTTGGGAATGTTAGAGCTCCAAGATCAAGTGTGAAAATAAGCTTTAGGGGAATCTATTAAATAGATCTATGTGGGTTAGAGTTTCTAACACATATGAAAAAAATCAAGGAAAAAGTGTCGCTTGTCTTAAAGTCATAATTAGGAGCTTAGTGGACTTCACTAGACATTAATTCGAAATATCCTTATTTTTAGGGATGCCAACTCTACTTTTTCAGGAAATTATTTTTTCACACTAGAAAAGGGGATTGTGCAATTTCAAGGGCTTGTGAAATTCCTTGCCTTAGTGAATTGAATAGTTTCTGAAGGGACGTCAACTTTTGCATAGTTTCTAAGCTCAAGGATAGTCTTCCTTTTAAGATTGCATAGTTCAAATCCTCAAGGCTCAGTACACTTTCCAGAGATAGTCTATTGCATAGTTCCAAGAGGGAAGATTGACAATGTTGCAAGGTCAAGGAAGGAGATGGCTTGTGTTAGATGAGGGTCAAAATAAGACATCACAACCATTGCATGGAATAATAAGTCTTTAACATAGCATGAATACTTGACAAGACTGAATGATAAAATCTCGAAGACAGAAGGTGTGCTCCAAAATCAAAGCATGGGTTATAGCAGCTACAACACTTAACCCAATACACCTTTCCAACTTAAAAATCCCTTACTTTCACTAGATTTGTAGGTATCCACTTTTTCACTAACATTTTTTATAGCCTTTTATATTTTTCAATCAATTTTGAGCTCCACTTTTTCTATTTTCCAATATTAAAAGCCTTTCCCCCAATTATATGCTTAATATATTATTCCATTTCTCCTTAATATATATATCCCTTAATATGAATGCATGTGGTATGGTATTTCTCCCCTAGTGAATCCCTTGTGTGGTACCCAATCCATTGGAGTGAGTGAAACAATTGTCCGAAGGTGATTAAGGGGGCTTTTAGGCCGTAGTAAGCTAATAAGGCCTTGAGAGGGTCTTGGAAGGTGGTGGTCACTGAAAAAGGTGGTGCAGAATTCGTAGATGTGGAATTTTACAGTTTATCGCCGACTGGTGGTGAATTTTTTTACTCGTGGTACATTAATGACAATTAGGATCTAGGTTAAGTGGTGTGAAGTGGAAGGGAGGATTCTTCAATGAAGAGGTCATTCAAAAAGAGAGAATGGTCCATGTGGGCGTGAGGTTGAAGAAGGAATGGAAGTGGAAACAATAGAGGGAGAAGGGTTCCATGATGCATAACTGGTGAAGGGGTGGCTCATATTCTTGAATAGTCACCTGTTAATATCATTCTCCCTGCCACTTTAGACAATCTAGAAATTCAGTTGATGTAAGTCACAACTCTTCTGGAACAACTGAGCCAAAATAGGGATGATGACTGCAGCAAAATGATGGATTTCATGAATGACCTACAACATGATCAATGGAATATGCAAGATTGACTTGCATCACTTCATCGAGGCCAAAGGAGACTAGCTGAATGACTAGAGGAGTTGGAGGGGTGGTTGGATCACATTGAATTTCATGTGCATGGAAATTGGACATCCTAAACCACTAGACAGTCTAAGTCATCCTCCTATCCCTTGATGTGCATGGGTTGGGTTATTACCTTAGGAATGTTTTGGGCATTTCGGTCTTTTAGGTTTTTAGTGTTGAAATTTTTTTAGAATTTTGTAATTAGTTGTTGGTTTGTTCTTCTTGCCAACAAATCCGATTTAAATGAGGCTAGAAGAATATCAAATTTGGAACAAACATTTGTAATATTTTGAAGAATTAATAAAAACTTTTCACTTGAAAAGAAACATCAAAATACATTAATAGTAAAAAACTATAACAACATATATTGTTTTATTTTCATGAGAAACTATGGAATCATATGTTATTTTATATTCGTTACACACTATTAGAGTTTAAATATTAAATTATTCTATATTTTAGATAATGGATTGTGGGGTTTCTTTAAAATGCAATTTTGATGTAACTTTCCTTTTTCTTAAATATCATTTTAAATAATTATTATTATAATAGTTTTTACATAATTTATCTTCAAATTATCACATGTTTGCAAGTTTTTCACAGATTTAGCTCATTATTTTTTATAAATTAAAGAAATTTATAAATTATTACTTTAAAAAATTATTAATAAAAAATAATAAGTAAATCAATTATTCATCAACAAATCCTTGGAATTTTTTAAAATATAGTTCAAAGAAATCTAAAATATATAATTATGTGTGTAAAAATTTTGGCTTATTTAAATTCATCATTTTGGTAAAAAAAAATTGATATCTTTGTTCCATTTTGGAAGGCCTTCTAACTAATCCAAAAAGAGTTTTATTATATTATCGACAACATATTTATGTGTTTGAGTAGATTGATTTTTACTATTATTTATTGGTTTGTCTTTGAAATTTTGATGTAACTTTCCTTTTGCTTAAATAACATTTTAAACAATTATTATTATATTGTTTTTAGAAATTTATCTTCAAATTAATTTTACATATTTGTAAGTTTTTCACATATTTAACTTCATTATTTTTAATAGATTAAAAAATTTA
>APFE030822913.1:46380-94216 GCA_000404065.3 Pinus taeda | reverse complement strand
AAAAAAAATTGATATGTTTGTTCCATTTTGGAAGGTCTTCTAACTAACCCAGAAAGAGTTTTATTATATTATCAACAACATATTTATGTGTTTGAGTAGATTAATTATTATTTTAAATGTTTTTTTGTATGTTGTTGTTTTTTTTATCGGATTATGAAATTATTTGTTTTGTTCTATATTAGGAATTAATGATTTTTGTGAGGGATACAATTTTGTGTTTGAGTAGATGATTTATTATTATTATTATTAGTTTTTTAAATGTTTTGGATGAATTTTTTTTTTTTCATGAAGCTAATAAATTATCTGTTTTTTCTATGTATTTTTGTGAAAACTTTTTAATTATATCACATATCTTATAGAAAAACATTGAAAAACATTTATAATTTTTAAGTTTTCGTGAACATTAATTTAAATATATAATGTTTGTTTGTTTGTTTTTTTTTTTTTTTTTTTATCTTTCATAACTTTTAACTTGATCATCTAAATTTAAATTGTAACTTTTAATATAATCTTCATCCCAATTAACATCTTTATTATTATATTTGCTATCACAATCAACATGTTCATATTTTCATCATATTTTCCATTATTATTAGAATATTTCTATAAGATTTAATTTCGTGTAAAAATAAAAAAATAAAAATTAAAACCAAATCATAAAAAAATAAAATATAATCAAATAATATACTTAAAAACATTTAAGTAAAATATAATTTTTTTGTTGATTAACTAATAATGCTTAATAGAACATTTATATACAATTAGTCATGAACAATTTCCACTATTGAAATAAGCAACCTATTCCTTCAATGGTTTAAAAATATATTGAAATAAGCAACCTATTCATTCAATGATTTAAAAAGACATTTAAACAAGATGAGCTGCATGGCAGCAAGTCCCTGCCATGAGATCTCAGACCATTCCCATGCAGGTGGCTGCCATGAGATCTCAGACCATTCCCATGCAGGTGGCTTTGTTGGAATAAACAGAGAGCCTCTGTAGGTTAAACAGTTTGATTCTGAGCGTCTCAGGTAGCCGCTGTAGCTTGTTGAAAGCATCCTCCAATTCATGAGTTCAACTCTCATTGAAAGCATCCTCCAATTCAGAGGTCCTCGACGTCATGATTTCGAATCGTTCAACTCTTATTAAAGCAGCCTCAGCTTTTGTAACCGAGAGGTAAGCGCACCCACTTAGTAATCGAGAGAGTTCAAACTCTCACTGAAAGAAGCTCTGTTTAAAGCACCCTCAGCTTTTGTAACCGAGAGGTACTGAGAGAGAGGTAAGCGGCTTTTGTAAGCGAACGAGAGGTGTACTGCAGGTTACAGTTTTAGCTGCCCTGCACCCATTTAGTAATCGAGAGATAGTTCAACTCTCACTGAAAGAAGCTCTGTGTGAGTTGCTTTTCATATAAGTGAAGTTTTCAAAGACGCAGAAGCAGAGGCTTTCAGTATAGTTGTGTACCTTATTTAAGCAAAAGTATTGAACTTGTCTGAGCCCAGACTTGAACTGGGGACCTGAAAAACATGAATAACAACGATTCGGCCTCCCGCGTCACTGTTTAAAAAGTATAAGTCCAAAACTAAGTAACAAAACACGATTTGTCTATGTCTAAGTATTCTCGTTTTCAAAATCCTTCTTGTCAACATAATTACAAAGGTGTGTTTTTTAAATTAAAAAACAATAAAAATTGCCGTCATTCTGCATATAGCAATAATCTACCACGACAACTAATCCACGGTAAACTATACCCAACCGACAAAACGTAATTAGTAAGTTAGTCTCCGGTTCCATATGGTTGAGTTCAAATTCCATCTGCTCAACTGATTACAAATATTGCTTTTTAATGAATCAGAAACGCGATCAACTTTTTTACCCAGCACAGGTAGGCTAAAATGGAAATAGTTGTAAAAATGTTCCATTGACCAATAATGATGTAAGAATAGAATTAGAAAATCAGTTGTTAACAACCGCAACTCCCTCCAGCTATGTACCAGCTAACCGTAGCACATGCATCGCATGCAAGCGATGTGTACACATGTCCCCGGCATTGTAGCTAAACCTGAAACTCATACAGGCGAGAAGACCGCGAATAAACTGAGATATAACCAGAAGCTCAAGATCACCATATCGGTTTGCTTCGCGGTGTTCTCTACTGAAATCCACGGTGCAGGTAGAAACTAGAAAAGAAACCGACTGCTCGACCTGATTCGGAGGAAGTGGCGTCGGCCCCGTTAGGCGGTTCCCAGGACGAAATCACTCACGACCTCCTGCACGATGATGCCGCTCATTAAGCACCGTCGCTGCCATTCTTGGCCTGACAGCGACTGGGACGACATGGATACCGGTACTGCTGTGGCTCCCCATGGCTATTTGGCGGTCTACGTCAGCTCGGATCGCTCACGGTTTGTGATCAAGACGGAATCGGTGAATCACCCTCTGTTTCGGATGCTGTTAGACGATGCAGATACATGGACGGCCATTCCCTGCAAGAAATAATGAGAAGTATTGTCATACTTTTAGGCTGGACATATATTGCGCTGTGGTTGTTGGATCAGAACACACCGTAAGTTCATTTCCCCGTATTCTCATGAGTTTCTTCGTCATCAATATCAATAGAGAAACCATAAGCGCATTATATTTTGTATCTAATTTATGGTTTTCATTTCCAGAGAGTTGGCGTGCAAGGACGGATGGTTTAACCCAGAAATGGAAATTGGATCCTCCACAGGCCAAAGTTTAGGCCAAATGCTTTTCAATTTGTACAAGCTTTGTTGCTTTGCTCTGGATGCAGGGTAAGTTTAATCCATACTCACAGATTACCCATCTCTGGAGGGATCTAAAAAGTCACAAATTTTTAGAACAAATTGGTTTTAACCTCGGATTCGTTACATGTCTAGAAGGAAGTCTAGATTTCAGTTATGTATATATACTGTGTTGGGAGGTTCTGCGTTAAATATGGGACAATCCACCAGGTTAGGAGCACATGTTGTACTCCTGCCCCATTCACCCAACTTGATTTATGCAAAATGCTACCAGAGTTTTAATGCAATGTAACGCATGGCTTCGATGCAGAGTTCCTCCAGCGGCATTTACCCAGCTTGATTTTTTACAGAATGTTAGCCGAATTTTAATACAATGTAATGCATGGCTCAATGCAGAGTTCCAGGTTTGGCAAGGAAGCAACCACCATACGTCTGGTTAATGGCAAATGAGCTCCTGCAATTCAGATTTGACAAAACCCAGCAAGAGTTTTACAGGGTAACATAATTAATTTTCTATTTCACCACTAGAGGATCCAAATTGTTATTTTTTCTGGCGCAATATTTAATGCATATAAACGTTTTCGATGGTCACAAATTTATTGTTTCTGTGTTTCTATTTTGGAATCATGAATGCAGGTCGCCCATATTAAGGTGAGTGTTTATACTGCGTACGCCCGTTTCAGACACGCAAAAATTGATTGTGATTGATTGATCGGTAGGCTCCTTGTTGCTGCAACCCTGATATTTAGTTGTTTCATAGACTGCAGTGTTCATTCCCTGCAGAAGCGGTGTAGTAGAGCTAGGAACAACAAATTTGGTAAGACATTATATTATACGTCCCAGCTTATCTATGGGCCTAAATACTACTCTTCTGGATTTCGTTAGTTCCATGGTTTGACATACAGGTTCAAGCGTATTTGATTAGGCCTGTTTCATTGGTGTTGCATACCTCGAAGTCCAACTCGGTCGGCAAACCCTGAAGACTTGGCACAACGCCTTGAAGCCAAGCTTTCTGCGGCTGAGCAAAAGAACGCCTTGAAGCCAAGCTTTCTGCGGTTGAGCAAAAGAGGTATTCTTTTAATCATACAGAAACATCAGTTTCTCCAAAATTTATATCCTCAGAGACGTAGTGTAATCATACAAAAATAGAAGTAGAACAGGGGTTATCGCACGAAATAAATTTCAATATTTTTGTGATAAATTTAACCATTATTTTCTATTTTATAAAATATGTCGTTGCAGCAATATACCTGGTATGCAACATCCTTGGCATCCAATGTCGTCGGTTACTTCTTGCGTGGAGCGGGCAGGAAGCCACCGCCGAGAGCTGAGAGCTATGGTCCAGGATGGAGCGCAAGGAGGATATGAATTAGCATAATGCGTTGCAGATGAAGCAGTAGCTGAGGGTGAAGGCGTTTTAAGGGAGGCTAAGTAAAGTCTTGCTTCCATGCAAATTGACACGCACTGCTTCCATGCAAATTGACACGCCCCCTGTTTAATAAACCTAACCTACGCCATACCCCCATTTCTCTGTAATGTTAGCCAATTAACATTAAATTTTAGCCAACTAATGCTATCCCAAAGATAGCATTACTTGAGGGAGGCGAAGCTGTACTAATTAACCAAGTGCTTTCCGAACATTTCCCTAAGTTTTCAGGCCGCATACCTCGTACTGAGGCCAAATAAGATGAATGTTGATTTCATTGGTTAACAGCATCGGGAAGCATCGGGAAACATATTTTATGGCACCAAACTTTGGCTTAAGTTAAAATGTGTTTACATATGAACCTGGGTTACCGTGCCAAACTATTGCCCACCGACCAAAACCGGTTGCTATAGTCCCTGCCAGGCCCGAAGGGCAGGGACTAATAAGATAGATATGTCAATTATGTTATCCCAAAAGTTTAAACGCATTACTTCTCAAAACACATTTTCCCAAAACCAAACGCATATCAGTAAACACTTGTATATAAAAAAGTAATAGATTTTTATCTTGCCAACCCATATGTATAGGCAGCATCCCATCCAAATTCAATGAATCTTTTGAATAATTTTTATAAATTTCGATGCATAGGTACTCTATTGCATATCTTTTCTCTCTTAGAGATTAAGAGAATGCGTTATTCAACGCATATGATCTATTAACATTAAACCAAAAAACAAAAGTGCAAGTTTTATAGTTGAATCCAATAAAGATAATAAGTCTAGAACATTAGGTTTTACTCACAAATAAACATAAATATTAAACAAAAGTCCCACATAACTAATGTTCATAAGTGTATTCTCGGTAATGAAGCGGGATTATAACAACATTTTCATAGCGTCAATTATCACACTGATATCCTTAGTACACATGTCCAATATCTTTACAACGTTGAGGAAATTTAGGTTTCTTTTAAAATTCCTCTTTCTTCTTCTCCATGCTAAAATTTGTTGTTTATTTCTCCCCCACAGTGCATACTTAAACTGCATATCTGTACAAAATGTTTATAAGAATTTTGTATATTTTAATCATATTTTATTTAAAGATTTGTTCAAAAGTATAGAGATCATTACCATTAACTTTGAAATATCACAAATAAAAGATTTAGTAGTTCTCTCACCATGACCTATTTACAATAATATGACAAACAATCAAATATGCAACTCGATACTACTATAGATTTTATTGGAGTTGTCTATAATGCGACTTTTTGGAGATTCCGGTGACGGAATCCGGCTGAAGAAATGAGGTTAAATCTTGATTTTTAGCAGTTAAAATGGTTTTTTAATAGTATATTTGGATTCAGCGCCATGGAAAACCCCTGGGAGCCATTGATTGTGCAGAAACTAGCTATCAAACTTGGGATTCCAATGAATTGCTACCGGATTTTGACCGGAAAAATCTGCCGGAAAGGCTTTCAGAAAGTCGCTTTATAGACTACTGCGATTTTATTTGCCTATTGCGTTACCACCTTTGAAGGGTTTTCTTTCAAGGATTTGAAAACTAATTTATTGATATTTCTTTCTAAATTTTTGATATAAGCTCTTTCAATAAATGTTAGGTTAATTTCACGATAACTATTTATGAGTATATTTATTATAGTGATTAAATGTATATAGAAGAGGTATAATTTGTTTTCTTATAATGTTAGTTTATTGTTTTTTAAATTATTTGTTTTAGGTAAATGTTATTATTAATATGATGGTAAATATATTTACACAAAGAAATTTATGGAGGGGTGTATAAGATCAAGGTCATGTGACAAGTATTCCAAACTCAATGTTGGGAAAAACATCATAGTGGGTGTTTATTTGGTTTATTATGGCAAAGGAAATTGGCAAAGGTTTTGAAGATAGAGACATTTACTCATATTTATTTATGAAAATAAAGGAAAATAGGAGAAAAGGAAAGTGAAAGGTGAGAGATTGCATGTGAGATTAAAATTGAAGGAAAAATAATGGGAATTAAAGGAAATAAAGGTTTTAATGATAAAAAGTCTTATGAAGATCACTTCATGGCTTTTGTAAGTTGAGACTTTTGTTAATTCAATTTTGGAGCTCTCTCTCTATTCTCTCTCTCTCACATGCTCTTGCACACTTAGTGTATTCTTAGGGCACTCTAACGTTGGAGAAAGGAAGCCAAAGGAAGGAGAAGAAAGCAAACGAAACAAAGGATCAAGCAAGGAAAAGTTGGATCAAGAGACTATAACAGAATTACCTGCAGGTATGGAGTTGCATATATGACTTCCTTGCTAGTCTTGGCATGCATGGTACATGAATGTGTGTATTTCGCTCTCTTTCTTACATTGGCATGGGTTTTTCCAAGTGTGACAATGGTTTTAGCTTTTCCTAGCCATTTCTGAATAGTCATGGTGTGATGGGGTTCTTTCATTTACTTTAGCTTTGGATTGCGAGATGGTTTTGAAATAAGGAGAGGTAGTCTCACGAAAATTCCGAAGGGCCTAGAAATCCCTTATCTAGTAATGGGGGGTTACGCAGTAAATCTTGAGGGTGGTGAGGGTAAAATTCCTTAAGGTATTGCTCAAGAAATTTGGTTTTGGTGGGATCACAGTGAATCCTGGTAGTTTATGTTTCTTTGTTTGGGCCTAGGAATCCCTTGACTATTAATGGCAGGATTGTGGTAAATCCTGATTGTATAGCTAATGGTTTCAGGCCTAAAAATCCCTTGACTAGTAATGTTGGGATATGCGATAAAGTCTAAGGAAGCCCTTGCTATTTTTTTGTGAGTCCAACATTTACGCTTGGAATATGGCATGGGGGTGATTCGTTGAAAGAAATATTTGGTTCAACCCAATCTATCGTTGGGTGGTATGTGGAAGTCCCTAACTTTGTTGGATTTTTCATATATTAATAAGGGCTATTTTCTTATTGTATTTTATGACTAAATGTACTTGTTATTATGTGGCTTTGATGGTTGTTTTATCACTATTATTATTTTGGTTATATGTTGGCTATAAGCACAGTTTCATAACAGGTTTTTGTTATGGCTCATAAAATTTTTTGATTTGTAAATTAATGGTTATTGAATGCATTACCTAATGGAAGTTATTTCAACTATTATGAGATGGCATTAGATATTCTTGATGATTCTCATACAAGTATCATATCCTTATGTTCAAATATGCATTTATAATGTGTAGATTACATGTTCGCCATGTGTTTGACGAAATGATTGTCATAGTTAAGCTTGGTTAGGTCAAGTTCTTGAGTAAGTTTTGGGTTAAATGATTTGTTTTTGTGTCATTTATTGTTCTCGAAACTCTCATCAAGTTCTACATAGTGGTCTCGAGACTATACCTGGCTCAGATTTTGTGGTCGCAAACACAAAACTAGGAAAATGGGATTGCAACCACTACCTTGTAGACTTATGCATGTTGCTAGAGGCCTACAATCAAATTTATGTGGTGCTATGCCTACATCAGAGAGTCCAAATAATTGAAAAATAAAGTTAACTCAAGTTTTGATCACTTGGAGGGGTGGTATAGCTCCTCAGGAAGTTCAGTCCGGTTTCATTTTGTTGACTCCATTTCCTTAAGGTGATCTAGGAGGTCGAGTTATGTCATATTAGCTCTTTCTCTCAGGTTTAGTCTAGTAGGTAGCTAAAATTAGGTAGATATGGGAGGGGTGGTTACAGGGTGGTATCAGAGCATGCTTCAACACTTGTACTCAATGGGAAAAATGTGTTTGTCATGCATGCATTTTAGTTGTATATGTGTTTTATGTGCATGCATCTTGGTGGTAATTATGAAGTTTATGATATTGTTGGTATGTTATGAGGCTGACATTTTTTGTCGAGATAAAGCAAGGGATGCAGATCAATAAAGCGAGGTTGCAGCATCAGACCTCAGGGTAAGAGTACATAGTAATACAGGTTTTCACGTTTCCATGTAGGTATGTTAGTTAATGGTTTTATAATCATTATTGTTATGTACATGTCTGTTAGTTTATGGTTGTTTCAGTTACATGTATGATAGATGCTAGTTGATCAATGCAGCCATATGCACATGCATCACATAGCCATGTATGATATTAACTTGTTGTTATATACATTGCGATCATATGAATGATGATTATGGTCACTACATTTAACATATTGATTTTATATGTTTCATGCTAACCTAGATTGGGCTATGGAGTTGGTCATGGTTAAGGTATTCAAGAATAAGTCGATATATTTGTGATATTGTGTCATACTAACCTAGACTAACTTGTTGAGATGTGATAACATTCCTTGAGATACATTGAGGTATGTGTTTGATTATGTCATCTATTTGATTTGTCTAACATGGTTTGTTTGCAGATTGCTTGAATTTTGATTAATTGCATAGTATGAGTATGTGTCTATAAGATTGCATGAAGTAATGATTTTGTTCTAAGATGGTCATACTAACACAATATGTAGTTGATGTGTACTTGAGTGCTAGTTGCAGTATTATGACTGATGAATCTGTGTTGGTTATGACATGGTTGTTAGTCTTAGTAAAGGTTGATTTCAAATTAATAGATATGATGAATTGATCTTTGGAACATGTGACTCACATGTGTGAACAATTACATGGAAATATGATTGGCATTAATGTTACAAGGAAACACTTAATTTGTTTATATAAATAACAGTTTGGTGATGTGATACCGCATAATAAGACTCAATTGCATCAAGGTAAAAGGTAAAAGGTAAAAGAAAGGAATTGGGTGAGCATTCCTCTGGCTATTTTTGCAAACCAAAATTACAAACGAATGAGTGGTTTGCATACAAGAAGTCTTCTTAACCTTGATTTTGTTTGACATTATGCATATATGTGCTAGATTCATGAACATGTATTTGACAGGTGTAATAGTTGGTTTCTAGTTATAGAAGATTTTTCAGCGTAAATCACATTTAGAAAAACCTTTGTTTTTCTAAATGTGATTTATGCCGAAAAATATTCTATATATGTTATGGATCACATAAGCCTCAATTCAACAAATGGTTTCTAGTTATCTCTAGATTTGTCAAGGGAAATGGAGTCCCTTGAGAGATGACATGGATGTGTTCAATTACAAGGCAACATGCTTGGCACAACAAGGTAAGGTAACTTGTATACTATTATATTTATTTATACACCGACAGTTATGTGTTTATGGAAGTATGATGTAGGGATTGCATGGAAAAAAGAATTCCATGAGATCTTAAAGAAGGCTTAGGTGGAATTTTCCATTGGAAGCATTTGGAAACCATGGGGATTGAGTCATGTTGTCTGTCGCTAGCTTGTGCTTTTAGTGCATTCTGATTTGTTACACTTGATTTGTAGTTTTGATTGTGGCTAGTGCATGGAAATGGACTTTGTTTGTGGTGTTTGATTGCTATTAGTTTTCATGGTTTTCTTCTTGGTTTCTTTCCTCTTATGTTTCGGGGGTATTGGGAATTTGTTGGGAAGGAGGAAGTTAATGGATCTCTGGGAGAGATATGTGGTACCCAATAGCTAATATGAGACACAGAGGAAGGTAATGCCTAATTAGGTGAACTTGAAGGCAACAATATGAAAACTAGTTGGATTGGTTAGGTCCATTGGGATAAATGGATGGTGGGAGGATAGTCATGAGAAAGGTAACCAAGAAAGGTAAAGTAAATGTATTTGAGGGGTTATATGAATTGCCTACGTTGGGAACTGTTGTTCTCAATGTGTGCATGATGTGCAGAGATAAAGGAAGTTCTCTTAACCTTGAACTCATGATATCTAGTAATTATGTTGTGATCATGATTATGTTGATGTCTATACCGGTATACATGTATGTACGTATGTTGTTGTCTGATAGGGTAGCTAGGAATCATGATTGCTTTATGCTAATACTTATATGTATATATGCATGTATGTATGTCGTTGTATGACAGGGTCATTAGGGAACATGCTTGTGGAGAAATGATTACGCAAGTGAATGGTATGAAGAGGTTCATGGTTTATGAGGAATCAAGTGGGAAGAGTATCCCTAACAAATCCATGAGGAAAGTATCATGTGAATATAAATTCATATTATGTTTTTATACTATCTCAATGTTTATTCTATGGAAAGGCAATGGTAAGGGATACACCAACGTAATGAAAGCAATGTGATTTTAGACATGTTGGGACAAGCATGGACAGTGGAAACGCACTAGAAGAAAGGTTTCCTGGTAAGAACAATGTGGTCTTAGGATGTGTAGTACTAGTTTTGTGTACATGTAGCATATGCATTATTGTGTACATATGGTGATGTGTGCATGTTGCATATGTGGTGTTGGAAATAGATGGTGTTATGTACATGTAGTATATGTAGTACTATGTACATATGGTGTTGTGTACATGTTTTATATGTGCTATTGTGTACATGTGGTGGGGTGTACACATTGTACATATTTTGTTGTGTATATATGGTGATAAGTACATGTTGTACAAGTAGTGTTATGTATATATGGTGTTATGTACATGTTTTACATGAGGAGTTGTATGTGTGTAATTTTGTGTACATGTTGCACTTGTGGTGTTGTGTGTAGGTGGTGTTGTATAGACGTTGCATAGGTGTTGTTGTGTACATGTTGTGTTTTTTACACGTTGTGCAACTGGCGTTGTGTAATGTGAAGATGTGTACATGTTGTGTAGGTGGTGTTGTGTACATGTTATGTAGGTGGTGTCGTATACATGTCATGTTGTGTACACATTCTGTACGTGATGTTGTGTAAAAGTGGTACTATGTACATGTTGTGCATGTCATACATATGGCACTATTGCAAATGTGGTATTGTGTGCATGTCGTTTATGTTGTGTTGTGCATATGTGGTACTATGTATGTGCATTATGTAGTCCTGGTATCATGACATGTGTATTCATTGTTTTGTACTATGTGTATGTATATGTATTATGTTGTTAATCAGGTGTAGGTGTATGTAATGTGTTGTGTTGTACACTAGGTGTAGGTGTCAGTATTGTGTTGTGATTTGCAACAGGAGTAGGTATATGTATTTTGTTGTATGTCACATGTAGGTGCATGTATTGTGTGGTATTATACATCGTGTTTAGATGTATGCATGTGATGTACACTATGTGTATGTGTAAATTATGGAAGAGAAGAGAATATACTAGGTGCTTTCCGGTTTTGGAAACCGATCCAGTGTGTGTATAGAAAGGACAAAGAACAAAGGCAAAAGAAAAAGAATTATTTGAAGGACAAGTGTCATTATTTTATTTTCGTATTAATTATGCATATGATATATGTCTATGATTTATAATGGTTATATGAAATCTATGATTCTGATTTATAATGGTTGAGTTTTGAGCTAATCAGATGCCATATGTTTATACCTAATGATTTGATCAAAGAGCTAGTTTGACTTGTTGTGATAGGAAGTAAATAGAATTACAGATGTACCTTATTGACGGGCCATCAGTTAGGTATGATTGAATTTATTTCAAATTATTTTGAATCTAATGGAAGTTATGTGATTGGTACAAGAAAGAATGGAAAATTCTTGGTTTGGGTGGTTGAAATTGACTACAAAAATTGGCAGCGGAAAAAGGAATTGAGACAGGAAGTAGTATGTCAGTAAATTGTTTAGGATTAGGTCCAATGTGGGACAGTAGTAGCCAACACTGTCCATTTATCACCATGAACATTCTATGACTACTATGATGGTCTTGAGGCAAGGATATGCCTTGGTTTTTGGAGCTTCTGATGTGAGGAAACCTTGCGAAGAGATGGATCACCCAGGAAAGAGATGTTCGGGAACTTGGAAGTTGGGTGACTGCATGGAAGGGGGTTACTCGATTTCCAGAGGGACTATGTAGCGGAGAAGGGAAGGTTAGGGGATGGATTTATTTTTTTTATTAGCATTTCTATATGGTATTAGATGAACATTGTGAGTGTGCCTTGGAACAATGAGTTGGTAATTATTCACTAAGGGAAGAAATAACACAAGGATTGTAGTGCTGGACATTGGATGTAGTTTTACTTTCACAGTGGATTCTGGAATTCCTGGAAAGGAGGTGGATCCTGGTACTACTTTGAGGGTGGAGTTGTGAGCCTCTTGATTCCCATGTTGCTGATGCAGGCTATGTATCATTTATTATTTTTCAATTGAGGTAAAGGAGTTTTGGTATATGTACATATTTATGTATGGTTGTTATTGTAAATATTGCAATGGGTTGTGTTATAAATCTCCTGTAAATGGTATCAATGTCATGTTTTCGGTAGTCTTCATTGTAAATAGTGCATTAAGCTAAGTTATAAAGCTACATGGGTAGTATATTTTGGTATGTATTGGTCCTACAGGTTGTAGGTGTCATAGAACACTAAGGATGGTGTTCCGCTAAGTGGGAGGGGTATGTAACAACCTTGAGTTAAAACTTCATATGATAAAGTTAGTAAAGGAAAAATAAGACCAAGGTTATGGGACATGTATTCCAAGTTGAATGTTGGGAGAAACATCCTAGTGGGTGTTCATTTGGTTTATTATGGCCATGGAAATTGGAAAAGGAATTGACAAAGGCTTTGAAAAGGAAAAGAGTCATTTATTGCCATTTATTTGAAAAAAAAGGAAAATTGGACAAAAGGAAGGAGAAATCACAAGTTTCATGTGAGGAGGAAATGGAAGGAAAAATAATGAAAAATGAGGTAAAATAGAGGCCTAAATTGTAAAAACGCTTATGAGGATCAATTCATGGCATTTGTTAGTTGAAACTTTTGTCAGTTCATTTTTTGAGCTCTTTCTCTATTCTTTCTTTCTCTCATACTCTTGCACAATTATAATATTCTTGGAGCACACTAGCATTGGAGAAAGGAAGGAAGAGGAAGGACAAGAAAGCAAAGGAAAGCAAGGATCACACAAGGAAAAGCTAGATCAAGCAGCTACAATGGGATTACTTGTAGGTATCAAGTTGCATGTATAACTTCCTTGGTTGTTTTGGCATGCATGGTACATGCATGTGTGTATTTGGTTCTCTTGTTGTCATTGGCATAGGTTTTACCAGGTGTGATAGTGGTTTCAACTTTTCCTTTCCATAAACAGATAGTCATGGTGTGATGGGGTTCCTTCATTTGGTTTAGATTTAGATTGTTAGATGGTTTTGGAACTGAGTGAGGTGGTCTTAGGAAAATTCCCAAGGGCCTACAAATCCTTTGACCAGTAATGACAGGATAGATAGTAAATCCTAACAGTAGAGATGGGAAAATTCCTTAAGGTATTGGTGAATAAATCTGAAGGCATCCAAGATTTTTTAGGGCCTACTAATCCCTTGATCAGGTTTTGCGAGATTATGGTAAGGGATGGTAGTTTATGTTTCTTTGTTTGGGCCTAGGAATCCCTTTACCGGTAATGGCAGGATTGTGGTAAATCCTAGTTGTATAGATGAGGGTTTTGGGTGTAGAAATCCATTGACTGCTAATGCCACAATATGTGGTAAATCGTGGCGAAGCTCTACTTGTTCTGTTGTGAGTCCCACATTCATTCTTGGAATATAGCATGGGGTTGATTGATTAAAAGCAATATTTGGCCCAACCTAATATATGGTCAGGTTGTATATGGAAATACCTAACTTGGTTGGATTTTTCATACGTTAATAATAGCACCTTTCCTATTGTATTTTATTAGAAAATATACTTATTATTATGTTTCTTTGGTTGTTGCTTTATCACTATTATTATTCTGGTTATATGTTGGTTATAATCATGATTTTCTAACAAGTTTTGGTTATTGCTCATAACATATTTTGATTTGTAAACAAATGGTCATTGAATGCATGACCTAATGGAAGTTATTGTAGCTATTATGAGAGGGAATTACACCTTCTTGATGATTCTTAGATAAGTATTAGATCCTTATGTTCAGATATGTATTTATAACCTATAGATTACATGTTCACCATGTGTTGGACAAAATGACTATCATGGTTAAGCTTGGTTAGGCCATGTTCTTGAATAAGTTTTGAGTTGAAGGCTTTGTCTTTGTGTCATTTATTGTTTTGTAAAGTCTCATCAATTTATGGGCAGTGGTATGGAGACTAGCCCTGAAAAGGTGGTTCAGATTCCCCAGATGTAGGCACAAAAATGGGAAAATGGGACTCTAGTCACTATCTTACACGATTATACACGTCATGGGAGGCTTACACTAGAATTTATGTAGTGTTATTCCTATAAATAGGATTCCATATCACTGAAAAATAAAGTTAACTTAGGGTTTGGACATCTAGAGGGGTGGTTTAGCCCTTGGGGGTCCTGTCGTTCCTGAAGAAGGTTAGCAAGGTTTCATTTTTTCAATTCCATTTCCTTAAGGTGATCTAGGAGGTCAAGTCATGTCATAGTATCTCTTCATCTCATGTTTACTCTAGTAGTAAGGTGAAAGTGGGTACATATGGGAGGGGTGGTTATAGGGTGGTACCAGAGAATGGTTCAACACTTCTACTGGATGGAAAAAATGTGTTTCTCATGAATGCATCTTAGTTATGTATGTGCTTGTCATGAGTGGATGTTATTTATCTATTTTATTTATCTAAACAGTTTATGAGGTTATTAGTATGTTACAAGGCTGACATTTTTTTTGCAGATAAAGCAAGAGATGCAGATCAATAGAGTAAGGTTGCAACACTAGACCTCAGGGTAGGAGCAGATAGTCATACAGGTTTGTATGTTGGCATGCTGGTATTCTGGTTAAGGGTTTTATAAGGATTATGGTTATGTGCATTTCTATCAGTTTAAGGTTGTGTGGTTACATGTATGATAGATGCTAGTTGATCATTATGGTCATCTGCATATGTGTCAAATAACCTTGTATGATAGTAACTTGGTGTTATATGCATTGGGGTCATATGCATGATGATCATGGTCATTGCATTTAATATCTTGATGTTATATGTATCATTCTAATATGTTGGTCTGCGTAGTTGGTCATGGTTGTGGTATTCAAGGATGGGTCAATATATTTGTGATATTGTGTCGTACTAAGCTGGACTGACTTGTGCAGAAGTGATAGCCTCCCTTGAGATAAATTGAGGTATGAGTTTGATTATGTCATCTATTTGGTTTGACTAACATGGTTTGTTTACCAGTTGCTTAAATGTTGATTAATTGCATAATATGAGTATGTTTCTATAAGATTGCATGCGAGAATTATTTTTTCTAAGATGATTGTACTAACACAATATGCGCTAAGACAGTTGATGTGTACTTGAGTGCAAATGGGTGCTAGTTGTAGTATTATCACTAATGACTGTGAGTTGATTATGATATGGTTTCTAGTCTTTGGAAACATTTATTTCAAGTTAATAGATATTGATGTATTGATATTTGGAAGATGTGACTGACATGTGTGAACACTTGCAAGGAAATATGCTTGGTATTAGCGTGACCAGGTAACCGTTAATTTTTTTTTATAACTAACATCTGGGTGATGTGATAGCACATAATAAGACTCAATTACATCAAGATAAAAGGTAAAAGAAAATAATTGGGTGTGCATTCCTTTGGCTATGTTTGGAAACCATAATTCCAAATGAATGAGTTCTTTGCATACAAGAAGTCTTCTTAACCTTGATGTTGTTTAACATTATGCAGATATGTGTTAGATTCATGAACATCCATTTAACCAGTACAATAGTTTTTTCTAGTTATAGATGGATTTGTAAATGGAATTGGAGTCCCTTGAGAGATGGCATGGATGTGTTTAGTTATAATGTGACGTGCTTGGAAAATCAAGGTAAGTTAACCGATATACTTTTATATCTATTTATATAATTAGAGTTATGTGTTTTTGGCACGATGATGCAAGGATTGCATGGTAAAAAGACTCCCATGAAATATTCAAGAAGGCTTAGGTTGAACATTTCCTTGGAAGCACTAGGAAGCCATTGGGATTGAGTCATAGTGTCCACTTCTAGTTTGTGCTTTTAGTTATTTGTGATTTGTTGCACTTGGTTTGTAGTTTTGATTGTGTCTAGTGCATGGCCATGCCACTTTGTTTGTGGTGTCATATTGCTATTGATTTTCATCGTTTTCTTCTTGGTTTCTTTTGGTCCTTTCCTTTCATGCTTCAAGAGTATTAGGAATTGGTTGCAAAGGAGAAAATTAATGGAGCTCTAGGAGAGATATGTGGTACCCAACAGGTAATATGATACCCGGAGTAAGTCATTACATAAGTAAGGGTAGTTGAAGGCAAGAATATGACAATAAGTTGGATTGGTTGGGTCCACTAGGATAAATGGATAGTGACGGGATAGTCGTGGGAAAGGTAAATAGGAAAGGTAAATTAAATTCATTTGAGGCATCAAATTCCTTGGCTATGTTAGGAACTGTTGTTCTTAATGTGTGCATGTTGTGCACAGATAAAGGAAGTTCTCTTAACCTTGACCTTATGATATTTAGTAATTATGTTGTGATCATGATTATGTCCATGTATATCTGTATACATGTATGTATGTATGTTGTTGTCTAATAGGGTTGTCAAGGATCATGATTGCTTTATGTTAATTTGTATATGTATATATGCATGTATGTATGTCGTTGTCTGATAGGGTTGTTAGGGGTCATGCTTGTGGAGGAACGATTACACAGGTGTATGATATGAACAGGTTCATGGTTTATGAGGAATCAAGTGGGAAGAGTAGCCCTAACATATCTATCAGGTGAATATCACGTGGATAAGAATTAATATTGTTTTTTATATTATGCCTATGTTTATGTTATGGATAGGATATGTTAATGGATACATAAATGACATGAAAGAACTGTGATCACTGACATGGTGGGACAAGAATTGTTAGTGGAAAGACACTAGAAGAAAGATTGCTTGGTAAGGATAGTGTGGTCTTAGGATGTGTAGTATTGGTGTTGTGTAGATGTAGCATATGCAATAATATGTACATAGGGTGTTATGTGCATGTTGCATATGTGGTATTGGGTATAGATGGTTTTATGTACATGTCATATATAGAATGCTATGTATAGATGGTATTTTGTACATGTATATATAGTGTTGTGTACATGTGGTGCAGTGTACACATTGTATATATGGTGTTAAGTACATGTTGTACATGTTGTGCTATGTACATATGGTGCTATATACATGTTATACATGAGGTGTTATGTGTGTGTGTGCGGTGACATGTACATGTACATGTGGTGTTGTGTACACATTGTGTAGGTGGTGTCGTGTACATGTGTCAGGTCCCTATATTACTAGTGTAGCCCCTTATTGTTATTAGTGCAACCCCCTTATTGTATTGTTGTGCCCATGTACTGTGCATGTTTTTATTATTGTGCCCCATAGAATGCCACTATTGTTATTGTTATGCCACTACAATATTATTCTTACGTAAGCTCTGATTGTATTGGGACCACTTAGACTCCTATATATAGAAAGGAGGTATTGTCATTTGTATCATCTAAGAGTTGTTAATTTGAGTAATGTAACTGAGGCTTCCCCTTCGAAGAGGATGATTTTGAAGTCATTGATCTGTCTTTTCTATCTTTTTGTGAGATGGTTTCATAACATTTGGTATCAAAGCTTTGGATTCTAGGGTTTCGCTACCCCAAAACAGGTCATCATGTAATTTTCACTATAATTATTTTTCTACGAAGGTTCTGACTCTAAAATTAAAATCCGTTTCAGCTGATATCTTCATGAAGCTCAGGTCCAAATTTTATACATTTTCTCGCTATATTTTCGGAGATATGATCCAAGGAAGTTAGGGTTTTTACAGGCTCCCGAATTACATCCAAAACATGTGACTTGGGAACATCTCCATAACTTTCTCTTTGAGTATCAAATTGAAATATCATAAGAAGTTACAGAAAGATGGCAGAATTTAATTTTTTTTCATCGTTTACAGGTCTAAAGGTTGAAACAATGACAAATGGAACTTCATACAACTTCTCTCTACTGAAAAAGTGTATAATAAGGTCATGTTGGGAGATTGGGCATAATGATTTCTTGGATAATCCAATTTTGATCAAACTAGTGGTGTTGGAAAGAGGACTCATAGGGCTACCATATTTCACAATTTAAGACCTTGGAGATCCTAAATTTTAGAGATACATTAGATTCAATATTGAGCTCCTACAAAGTGAAAAAAGGTGTGTAGATTTTTTTCAAATTTTGCATAAGTTTGGTTTGAAAAAATAGTTTGAAGGAATTAAACGGGCCTAGTCAAGAATAATTATAATTAATTGATGCCCCAAAGAAAGAAAATGGAAACACCTAGTAAGAAACCTCAAAGTGCTCACATGACCCATGAAGAAGAGGAAGAAATGCAACATGATATATCAAAATTACGAGACCATATGAAACAAACTTCACTCTCACAAAAGTAACAAAAGCTAAGATGGATGGTTTAAAGAAAGATGTGAAAGATAAGATGGATAGTATGAAAGACAACATTGATGATTGAAATAAATACATGGAAGGTTGTTAGGAACGTTTGATAAAGTTACTACAGAAAAGGATTCCTAATGGCAAAAAGGTAGTAGAGCAAATGCATAATGAGAACAAAAGAAATGTCAATTATGATTCAAAGAATGACAAAATTGAAGATTTGAAGAAAGGCATGGAAGGTTTGAAGGGAAGTTTGACAAAGTTGCTGCAAGAATTGCCTCCTAATGACGAAAAGGTAGTAGAGAAAAATCATGATGAGAACAAAAGAAATGCTAATCATGATTTCATAGACTCTAACATTGGATAAAGACCCACCACATTCCAAAGATCGATATGAGGAAGTTTGATGGTAAGTATCCTTTAACATGGATACTACAGATGGAGCAATATTTCGATCTCCATAATGTGAAAAACACACAAAAGGTACATATTGCAACTTTATATTTTTAACCCAATCAATTTGTATGGTATCGATGGTTTTTCTCTCATAAACAAATTATCACTTGGGCAATTTTTACAGAAGAAATGATAGAACATTATGAGGATACAAGAAACAACACTTTTTTTAGCCAATTGATAAATGTCAAGCAAAAAGGTTCAATGGTGGAGCACATTGAGGACTTCCAAAGACTGAATATAAGAGTTAAATATATTACAAAGGAGAAAAGGATTGATGTGTTCATAGGGACATTAAATGATAACATCCAACATGAGGTTTGTATTTGGGAACTTGATTCATTGGAGAAGGCATTAAAACTGGCAAGAAAAATTGAAATCAAAATTATGGCAACAAGGAAGCCTACCAATCACAACTATAAAGATGTAAGTGTTGTCACCCCTAACCTTCCATGACCTATAAGGTTGACACCACAACAATTGGAAGAAAAAAGAGAAAAATATCTTTGTTATAGTTGTGATAGAAAATACACTAAAGGTCATAAGTGTCCCCAGAAGAAATTATTTTACATAGATTGTGAAGAGGAAGAAGAAAAGGAACAAGAAACATCAAAAGAAGAGGATACACACCAAGAATAAAGCCTAGAGAATGAATAAATGAATATGACCATATCTTGTAATGCATTGGCTAGAATAACCACTCCTAAAACTATCAAGATAGAAGGACATATCAAGAATAAAAAGGTAATAGTGTTGACTGATTTAGGCAGTATCCATAATTTTATTCATTGTAAGATAACGAAGGAATTGAATTGCTTCCTATATCCATCACCAGAGTGTCAAGTGATGGTTGAAAATGGAAGAACCATAAATTTCTCTGGAAAATGCCATAATATCAAGCTATCCATGGGAGAATATGTGTTGAATAGTCCAATGCTTTCCATTCCAATGGGGGTTGCTGATGTTGTACTCGGAGTCCAATAGCTACAATATTTGGGTACGACAACGTTTAATTTTCAAGAACTTTTATTGAAATTATTTTTAGAAGGAAAGGAAGTTAAATTAAGGTGTATTTTAGGGAAACCGAGAAATATAATTACCTCTAACAACATGACAAATATTCTAAAGAAATAAAAAAGTGGTGAATTGCACAATTATGTTCACTAGAGGTTCACACATCGAAATCCTCTATTTCTCCAGATATCCAAAAAGACTTGGATAACCATTCCAAAGAATTTGAGACTCCCAAAGGGCTCCCACCTATTCACGATCATGATCATGCTATTTATTAAATTCCAAGAAGTCTTCCTCCAAACATCAGGCCTTACATATATCCCTATGCACAAAAGAGTGAAATTGAACGTATGGTTGCAAAAATGCTAGAGGCTAGTATAATTCAACCTAGTCAAAGTTTTTTCTTTGCTCCAGTATTAGTAGTGCATAAGAAGGATGGATCATAGTGCATGTGTCTAGACTATAAGGAGCTTAACAAGCTCACTATTAAAGATAAATTTCCCATTCCTATCATTCATGAATTATTGGATGAATTGCATGGAGCAATTTACTTCAGCAAGTTGGACCTTCATGTAGGATATCATTAAATCAGAATGAACACTGAAGACATTTCAAAAACAACATTTAGAACACAGGAGGGTCATTATGAATTTTTGGTCATGCCTTTTCACCTTAACAATGCACCTTATACATTTCAAGGTTTGATGAATTCCATTTTCGGACCCTTCCTTAAAAAATTTGTGTTAGTATTTTTTGATGATATACTAATATACAGTAAGTCTTGGAAGGATCATGTTCAACATGTTAATAGAGTGATAAGACTATTGGAGGAGAAACAATTATATGAGAAACCCCTCAAATGTTCCTTTGGAGTACAAGAGGTGGAGTATTTGGGTCATATTGTATCTCATGAAGGTTTTAAGCTAGACACTAAACAACAACAAGTTCTCCAACTCTTAAAGGATAACCTCACTTTGGCACATAATAGAATGAAAAAACAAGTAGATCAAAATCACAACAAAAGAAGTTTTGATGTAGGTGAATGGGTATTTCTAAGGCTAAAAACATACAAACAAATGTCCCTCAAGTAAGTTAAAAAGGATAATAAATTATCACCAAAGTACTATGGTCCTTACAAGGTGTTGCAAAACATTGGTACTATGGCATACTAGTTGGAGCTTCCTGCATCTTCCTAAGTGTCCCCAGCTCTCCATGTTTCATGCTTAAAGAAGGTTATAGGTGAAAATATCCTAGTTCAAACAATATTGTCGGAACTTCACGATGAAGGAAAAATCATATTAGAACCTGAAATAGTCATGGAAACCAGAACCCAATATCTATGAAATTGACAAATTTCAAAGTAACTTATCAAGTGGAAGAACTTACCTGCTAAAGATTTCACATGGGACGATGAGAATTCTATACAGAAGCATCCATAACTACTCAAGCATTAAGGACAACAATTTTTGAAGGAGAGGGGAATGTTAGGTCCCTATAGTACTATTGTAGCCCCTTATTGTTATTAGTGCAACCACATTATTGTATTGTTGTACCCATGTAGTCCCCATGTTGTTATTATTGTGCGCCATAGAAGCCCACTATTATTATTGTTGTGCCCCTACAATATTGTTGTTATGTAGGCTATAATTATATTAGGACCACTTAGACTCCTATATATAGGAGGGAGGTATTGTCATTTGTATCATCCAAGAATTGTTCATTTGTGTAATGTAAAGGAGGTTTCTCCCTTGAAGACGCTGATTTTGAAGTCGTTGATCTATCTTTTCTATCCTTTTGTGAGTTGGTTTCATAACAACATGTGATGTTGTGTACATGGTTTACAGGTCGCCCTACGTACAAGTGGTACTATGTACTTGGTTTACATTTGGTGATGTTGTACATGTGGTATTGTGTGCATGTCGTACATGTTATGTTGCACATATATGGTATTTTGTGCATGTCGTATAGTTGTGTTGTGCACATGTTGTATTGTTTATGTGCATTGTGTAGTTGTGGTATTGTGACATGTATTTTTGTTTTGTACTCTATTTATGTGTATGTATTGTGTTGTATACCGGTGTAGGTGTATGTTATGTTGTGTTGTACACCAAGTGTAGGAGTATGTATTGTGTTGTGATGTACACTAGGTGTAGGTGTATGTGTTGTGCTGTATGTCGGGTGTAGGTGCATGTATTGAGTGGTATAATGAGTCATCTGTGGATGTATTCATTTGATTTACACTATGTGTATGTGTACATGATTGAAGAGAAGAGAAGGATTTGGTTGTTTTCCAGGTTTGGCAATTGATCTGGTGTGCATACAGAAAGGATAAAGAAAAAAGGGAGAAGCAAAATAATTATTTGAAAGATAAGTATCAATATTTCATTTCCACATTAATTATGCATGTGATCAATGACTCTAATTTATGATAGTTATATGTAATCTATGATTATGATTTATGATGGTTGAATTTTGAGCTAACTGGATTTGATTTGTTTATACATGATTATTTGATTAAAGAGCTAGTTTGTCTTATTGTGACAGAAAATAAATAGAATTGCATGTCCACCTTATTAACGAAGCATCAATGAGGTATAATTGAATTTATTTCCATTTATTTTAAATCTAATGGAAATTATGTGCTTTGTATAGGAAAGCATAGAAAATGCCTATTTTAGCTTCTTGAAATTGACTACATGAATTAGCAGTAACAAAAGGAATTGAGGCAGATGAAAGTATGTTGGTAAAGAATTTAGGATCAAGGAAATTATGGGACACTAGCACCCAACAATGTCCATTGATTTCCATGAGCATGATATGACTATTATTATGGTTCTGAGGCAAGAATATTCCATTCCTTTTGGACCTTCCGATGTTAGGCATCATTTCCAAAGGATGGATCACCTGAGAAAGGGAATGTTGGGAACTTGGAAGGTCAATGAATACGTGGAAGGAGGTTACCGGATTTCTTGAGGGACTGTGCAGCTGATGGGAAGGCCAAAGGATGGATTTTTTTTTGTCACTAGTATTGCTAGATGGTATCAAATGCACATTTTAAGTGTGTCCTAGAACAATGAGGTGGTAAGTATTCATCGAGCGAAAAAGTAATGGGAAGGAGGTGAATCTTGGCACTACTTTGAGGATGGAGGTGTGAGCCTTTGGATTACCATGTTGCTTATATGGGCTATGTATCCTTAATTATTTTTCGATTGAGACAGAGGAGCTTTGGTATATTAACATATTTATCTATGGTTGTTATTTTAAATACAATAATCAGTTGTGCTATAACTCTCTAGGAAATGGTATGATTTTCATGTTTTTAGCAGTGATCATTGTAATAATTGCATCAAGTTAAGTTATAAAGCTCCGTGGGTGGTATATTTTGGTTTCTAGCAGTCTTGTTGGTTGTAGGTGTCATAGAACATCAAGGATGGTGTTCACCTAAGGGGGATAGCTTTGTAACAACCTCAGGTTAGAATTTCATGTAATAAAGTTAATAAAAGGAAAACGAGACCAAGGTCATGGGACATATATTCTAAGTTGAATGTTGGGAAAAATGTCCTAATGGGTGTTCATTTGGTTTATTGTGGTTAAGGAAATTGGAAAAGGCATTGACAAAGGCTTTAAAAAGTAAAAGAGGCTTTTATTGGCATTTATTTATGAAAATAAAGGAAAATAGGATAAAAGGAAGGTGAAAAGTCATAGGTTGCATGTAAGGAGGAAATGGAAGGAAAAATAATGGAAATTAAAGGAAAATGGAGGCCTCAATGATAAAATGGATTTTGAGGATCAGTTCATGGCTTTTGTCAGTTGAGACTTTTGTCAGCTTGGTTTTGGATCTCTCTCGCTCTGTTCTCTCTATCTCATACTCATGCACAATTAGAGTATTCTTGGAGAACTCTAGCATTCTAGAAAGGAATGCAATGCAAGGACAAGAAATAAAAGGAAAGAAATGATCAAGCAAGGAAATTTTGGATCAAGTGGCTACAACATGATTACTTGTAGATATCTAGTTGTATGTATGACTTCCTTGCCAATTTTGTCATGCATGGTAAATGCATGTGTGTATTTGGTTTTCTAGTTGTCATTGGCATGACTTTTTCTAGGTGTGACAATGGTTTCAACATTGCCTTGCCACTTCTAACTAGTCATTCCTTGATGGAGTCCTTTCATTTGGTTTAACTTTACATTATCAGATGGTTTTGGAACTGAGTGAGGTAGTCTCTGTCGAGCAGTAAAAAGGGTCTTTTTCACCTCTATTTACCCTACATTAATTGTCAATCCAAGAAAAAATTGTTATTTCAAAGAGTGTACTCAATTTGAGGTGGTCATTTGTCAGAGTAATGCTAGTAGTATAGTGTTCAATGCAAGAGTAAACAGATGCTTGAAATGAAATCTATTTTTGGAAAGAAACTTGGAATTCAAATCACGTGTTCAAAAAACTAAAACAATTTATCAATCGAGGGTACAGTAGCAGTAACTCTTCCCTCTATAAACTAATGCAATTAAAGAAGCGCTCAAAAGAAGGATTGTCAAACTGGGAACTAGAAAGTATAGGTCAATGTTCACTACAATTTCAGACCTTCTGCACACCAAAGAAATGATGATCTTCGAACAGTAAGAAATGGTACAAAAACTATATTTATAAATAACATTGAACAACAACACCTATAATTATAATCTACGGGAACTAAGTAACAACTTCCGATTTAAATAGCAACTAGAAATGGAACAACAAACTCTCATAAATAAAGTATAGAACAACAATTGAAATTGAAATGTATAGCTACCCAAGTTAAACATGCAACACACTTAATTAGTAAAAGGAACAGTATTCAGAGCTTGATACAGTATACATGAATCATAACTATAGAATAGCATCAATTGTAATGGAACAACAATTATTTCAGAATGGCAATGGTTTTAGAACAGCAATGGTAACAGAGCAGTAATTTTGAATAAATAGTAATCACGATTTTAAGAGTAAATCATACAGTGGTACTGATCCAAGAACATACAGCTCAGTCAATCTATAAATAATAGCAATGCTATGTGATTTGTCATGAGGAACACTAATGAAATGCAGAGTTAGAATGATAACATATCATTCTTGCGTGAGTAATAGTAATATTTAATCAAGTATAACAGAGCTGATATGTAAAACAGTAAAGCGCTTTAGATTATTGAGCAGAGTGAAGGAAAGAAGTCAAACCACACATGAATAAGAAATATGATACAGGAAAAAGTGATCCACCAGGGTCGAGCCCTTAGCCTCCAGGGATTCACTGCTTCAGGCTACTCCAGAATCAACAATAGAATAGAAACCCAGTTTTTATATTAAAATATGAAATAGAGAGTTACATGGACTCGCTCTTCAAAGAGAGTCGATGATCAAAGTTCAAGTATTGAAGAAATTTTCATAAAAATAATAATAGTTTTCTCCTTCCAAGATAACAGTGGTACCCATTTTTATAATAGCAAAACAATGATATTAACAATGCAACAGATCATTAAGATAGTGATCCCTCAGGATCAAAGGATCCTAAGGGATTTGTCAAGTTGTTAACTTGCAGTTATCTTCTTGTTCTTTTGTGCCGATTGGAGATTTCCTTTTCCTTTTTCCAGATGTTACACTCTAATTTGGATCGCTTTCTTGAGTGTG
The DNA here is from genome assembly GCA_000404065.3 of Pinus taeda. Classification (NCBI taxonomy): domain Eukaryota; kingdom Viridiplantae; phylum Streptophyta; class Pinopsida; order Pinales; family Pinaceae; genus Pinus; species Pinus taeda. Next base: position 68,505 of record APFE030822913.1, on the reverse strand, counting down.
GTTCCCTGCCAAAGGGACAATAGTTAACTTGGTCTCATTCTTTCCTTTGGAATGACAGTCCTCCGTTTTCTCCTCTTTTTACATAGAAAAAGGGTAATTATTAGTCATTTCATATTCCACATAAACCTTCTAGATTTTATCATATTTTCTACCATATGCTTAGCTCATGATGTGAAAAGGTTGTGAATCTTGAAGAAAAAATAACAAGGTAAATGAAAATAACATACCTTCTCCAGTAGCCAACACACCCCCCTGCTTACCCTTTTTCGTGACCTCATGAAAACATTGTAGTTGACATGCAAGGTGGTGAGGGAGTAAGCTAGATATGAGATCTCATGAGGAGGTCTACAACCATGATGTCTAGCTGTTGGAAATAATACTGAGAGGGGGGGTGAATCAGTATTATCAAGGTAATTATTCCTTTTTCAAAACAACTTATATATGCTACTTCAGATTAATTAACCTGTGTATATACGCGATTATGAAGAAGGAAACCCGCGTATACAAAGAAAGTTTTTACTTTACTTAATCTTTCTGATGATGATTGTTAATCTATGATGCAGAATCAAATAGCAGTAACCAGAGATAGTAAGACAGACCAGAGAAACAGTCACACACAAGAACACAAGATATAAGGTGAAAACCCAATGTGGTTGAAAACCACCTGTTGTAATTCGTCTCTATCTTCTTTTCAATTAGAAACTTCTTTTACAATATACTGGTGTAGTCTTTTTACCAGTATGCAGGATGCAACCTGCAGAGAGCTACAACTCTCTCTCGTTTTCCAGCTTCTCCTAGAAGGGAGCTACAACCCCCTTAGTTCTTGCACTAGCCAAGATACTAGTACGTAGGTGCTGGCCTACCGAAGGATTCAACCTTCTCTTTCTTCCAGGGACCACGTTTCATCAATTTTCAGACTGGATCCATGAATATCAAACAATCATCAAGAAATTCTTCATCAACCAAACTCCATTTCACCAACTAGATCTGAAATCAAGTAGATACTTCTCTGCCAGCTGTACCCAAAACACAGTACCAGAAACCACACTACAGAACCCAGAACACAGCAGCAATAAGCAGAAACAGCTAGATCACAACTTAAAGCATAGACGCTATTTCGACAGTCTGTAACTTGCGTGCATACGCATCTGCGTATGGAACAACATGTGTATACGCGCCTTCACTTCACCTAAACTGCGTGTATACGCGCCGTTTCTTCACTGAACCTGCGTACAGATCTATAAAGGACAACACACTCTTCCAGATATTCAATCACTAATTAACCCAGATTATCAGACTTATAGATCAGACAAGCGCCACATCTAGCAGATCAAAATCATACAAAGATACTATCATTTAGGCTTAAAGATTATGACCCATGAATAGACCTTATCCTTCCTTTTGCGCTAAGGTTCCTCCTTCCTTCAGATCCAGATCTGCATCACCACCCAATATACCAGCTCTAGCACTTTATCGGATCTTCAATAATAATTCAGATGGTGATTTGTCAGAAGATCTCCTTCCTCTTTTATAGCCTTAGGCCTTTCCCAATACCATGGTCCAAAACCATAACATTTCAATACCATGAACCCAAAACTGGGGATCAACACATCTGACGAGATGCTATGGTCCAAAACATAGGTTCAAGTTCCAAGATCTAACTGCCATGGACTAAAAGAATGATCCCCAACATATACACGCTTTTGTAATGTATAACCCGCATGTATACATGCCTTCGTCTAGATGAACCTGCGTATATGTCTTTTTCTACTTTCTGAGTGCCTGAACTAAGATCTGATACCAAATAAGGTTGCCATCAAGGACAACACCTGTGCCATAATGCCAACAATCTCCCCCTTTGGACTTGATGGCAACACCGAAAGATCATTATCCCCCTTTGTCATCAAGGGCAAAGGGTTGAGCTCCCCCTGAGTACATGCTGAAATTTATGTCCTGCTGTGCTGACCATGCTCCCCCTGACTGTAGGCAAGATCTGCAAAAAGATGTTCTTTAAGAAGAACCAAGACTTATGCAACAATACAAGACCTTCCTATCACCAAAAGACTTAATACATACATCCATCACCCGACCAAGTGGGGATCATCCATCCAACCAAGTGGAATACATCAGAAATTTACATATGATGACCAATTACATTACATCTTCATCCCAGGCATAGTGGGGAAACCAAAATAGGCCGTTACATGACCTTGACACCATATAAGAAAGAGATACATGACATAGAGACGAATATTTAAAACATGAAAGAGTCATCAACAACTGATAGCAGCAGCAACTGTCAATCATCATTCAGATCAGCAACCAAGATTTCCTTCTGTTTTCCCTCTGCCTTTTTTCCACCTGAAATCAACAACAGCTATGAACTCGAACCAAAATCTTCCAAAATAATGCCAACAATGCATTATTAGAAGAGTATCTGCTCCCCCTGAACCTGTGTCGGATGGTCTCTGTCAGACCCACATCAAAATATCTTCAACCAGAGCCTGCTCCTTCTGATATCCATCAAGCCTCCATATACGCAACTTTCTCTGTACAAACCGGCGTATGTACGCAGATACACCTTATCCAACACGCGTACACCCATTTTTCTTAGAAACTGATAAGATTTAACAGCAAGATGATACATCAACAACTCCCAACTTCTGTCTGAGATATTCAAAAGTTTCCCTGGGCAGTGGTTTGGTGAAAATGTCAGCAACTTGTTCCTTAGAAGGAACGTACTCCAATTTGACCTTTTGTTCCAACACTTGTTCCCAAAGAAAATGATACTTGATTGGTATGTGCTTGGTCTTTGAATGCATGCCAGGATTTTTTGAAATGCTGATTTCACTTGTATTATCACATAAGATGGGGATAGGTGGTGTACAAGTGATTTGAAAATCCTGTAAGGTCTGCATCATCCAAAGGAGTTGAGTGTAGCAAGATACATCTGCCACATATTCCGCTTCAGCTGTAGATAAGGCAATCGAACTATGTTTCTTGCTGAACCGGGATACTAATCTGGAACCCATAAAGAATGCTCCACCACTTGTGCTCTTCCTGTCATCCACACTTCTGGCCCAATCTGCATCTGTATAAGCATGAAGTGTGAGATCTGTATCTCTAGGATACCATAAGCCATAATTTTGTGTCCCTTGAAGATATTTGAAAATTCTCTTTACTGCCTGAAGATGAGTCTCCTTTGGATTTGCCTGAAATCTTCCAACTATTCCTACTGCATGCATGATGTCCGGTCGGGTACCTGTCAAATAAAGTAGACATCCAATCATAGATCTGTAGGTTGGTTGATGTACTGCTGCAGATTCATCATTTGCACTGAGGCTACATCCTGTGACCATGGGTGTACATACTGGTTTTGCATCTTCCATGCCATATTTCTTCAAGATCTGTTTGAGAAACTTGGTTTGAGATAAAAAGATTCCTCCTTCCTTTTGTTGGATTTGCAAACCAAGGAAATATGTCAGTTCTCCCAGCAAGGACATTTCAAATTCTTTCTGCATGACCAAGGCCAAGCTTTGACTCATGTCTTCTTCATTGCTACCAAAAATAATGTCATCTACATACACAACAAGTATTAGCAATTTGTCATTTTCAATTTTTATATAAATATTGCTATCTGCTGATCCTTAAAAACCTTGTTGATGAAGATATTTATCCAAACGTTAGTACCAAGCCCTTGGAGCTTGTTTGAGCCCATAGAGAGCCTTTTTCAATCTGCATACAAGATTTGGATCATTTCCAAGAATGAACCCATCTGGTTGTTCAATTATACTTCTTCTTCCAAGTCTCCATTCAGAAAGGCTGATTTCACATCCATTTGAAATACTTTGAAGTTTTGAAAACTAGAGAGAGCAAGGAACATTCGGATGTCCTCAAGTCTTGCAACAGGAGCAAAGGTCTCTTCAAAGTCTATTCCTTCTTGCTGCGCATACCCTTTACAAACAAGTCTGGCCTTGTTTCTAATTACTTCTCCATTTTCATTCAATTTATTTTTGAAGACCCTTTTGTTCCGATAACATTCTTATCCTTTGGTCTAGGAACCAGTTCCCAAGTGTTGTTCCTTTCGATTTGCTCAAGTTCTTCATCCATTGCTTTTATCCAACATTCATCTTCGCATGCCTCTTTCACATTTTGTGGTTCAGTAGAGGAGAGTAATGCCAAATAGCTTGAGGCTTCTGCAACTGTTCTTCTTGTTTGTACACCTGCTTCTTTCTGCCCCATAATCTGAGCTTCTGGATGATTCTTCTGAACATATCTGGATGGAGTCTTTTCTTCTATTCTTGTCTGCTCCTCTGATTCTTCTTCAGGTTCTTCTTGAGGTTCTTCATCATTCTGCTGTTGAGGGTAGCCTTCATCTTCTTCGATGTCTTCATGATTTACTTGTCTAGGGATGTATCCCTTCTCATCAACCACTACATCAATGCTTTCAATAATTCTGCCAAGTCTTTTATTGTAGCACTTGTATGCTTTGCTATGTGGAGAGTAACCAAGAAGAATGCCTTCATCTGCTCTAGGTTCAAGTTTGCCAAGCTGCTCATCAGTATTCTTAATATAGCATTTGCTCCCAAAGATTTTGAAGTGCTTTACCGAAGGAGTCTTCCCATTCCAGAGCTCATGAGGAGTTTGAGTGCTGTTCACCCGGACATTTGTTTTGTTTAGAATAACAACCAACATATGCAGCTTCACCCCAGAAGGTTGCGGGAGTTCCAGACTCATCAAGCATAGCACGAGCCATTTGTTGGAATGTTCTGTTCATCCTTTCCACCACTCCATTTTGCTGAGGAGTACTAGTTGTAGAGAATTCCCTTCTTATTCCATGTTCTTCACAGAAATCGAAAAATTCATTTGAGGTAAACTCCCCACCTCTGTTGGACCTGAGGCACTTAATTTTGTAATCTGATTCATCTTCAACCAAGGCTTTGAAGGATTGGAATTTTTTGAATGCTTCGTCCTTGTGCTTCATAAGTCCTAACCAAACCATCCTGGAGAACTCGTCAATGAATAATATAAAGTATTCTTCTCCACGAGGTGACCTTGTCCTAAATGGACCACATACATTTGTATGGACTAGCTCAAGAGGCCTGCTGGTTGATCCTTCCTTCTCAGGGAAGTTAGTTCTGGTTTGCTTCCCAAACTGACATGATTTTCATATGGTGTTGTCTGGAAGCCACGAATGCCTGATATTTGCAATGCTTTCCTTATGTGAAAACTTAGATGCCCCAACCTCCGGTGCCTAAACCAATGGTTCATCATTCTTCCAAATAACATAGTTGTTCTCCTTCTTCAAATGATAGATTCATTTGGACTTATGATTGGCTTGATACTGATCTCCTGTATCAAGATCCACGAACACTAACCCATCCAATCGACCTCGGGTTCCTATCACACATCTGACTCACTCAATGATTATGCTTCAAGCCATCAACATACAAAACATTTCTAGCTTTGACCTTCTCTTTCAACTGAGCAATGCCTTTTCCTTTTATGGCTGCAGGGGTATCATTTCCAAAAGAAACTTTCTTTCCCTTTTCTAAAGCAATATATGATTCAAGTTTTTCTTTACACCTGTCATATGCTTCGAACATCCGCTGTCGATGTACCATTGATTTTCCTGTCCTTTTGCATATAAAGCTATCCCACATATTTCTGGTTGTGGTTCCTTCATTCTCGATGTTTTGGTACTTGAGGTTTTTTCCTTCTGAGTTGTCTTCCAAAACCTGCTCTTGCATTCAGAATCTTCATGACCAAAATTATTACAAATAGAACATTCAATTTCACTCGCAAGGGCGGAAAAGTGGTTATAGGTCCTCTTCGTGATTGGAGGCATACTTCTTTGTTTTTGAGCTTCTCTAGTCATGATTGTCTTATAGGCAACACATTGAGCTGCTTTGTGACCAAAGTTATGGCAAGAAAAACATTGGCCATTGAGGAAATTCTTGCGACTATCATCTAATCGATTGTAGTTTCTACTGACATCCATTCTTGAAGAAAATTGGGAAGATTTTACCTGTGGCTGGTTGTAGCTTCTATTTGTCCTTAAGGTAGCATGCCCCCGATTTTCTTGATAGTCTTTGTTCGTTCTTGTGGAAGACTGTCCCTGATTTAATTGATGATTTCTATTAGGTCTTTGCTCACTCCTTTTTGCTGCATCAAGATAACTTTTGGAGGTGGAAGCTTGAGATGTTTCACCATTATACCTCAGACCTATCTTGATTAGAGGGGAACGTTGTACATTGATAATCTCATCTAGAGTTTCATATACTTTAACAAATTTAAGATTAAGGGCCTTTGTTTTCTCAATTTCTTTTCTAAGGCCAACAATTTCACATTCTAACTTCTCAAGAGATTTTTCTTTTTCATCAAGTTGAAATTGCAGAGTATCAATGATCATGTTCTTTTCTTCTAAACATCTTTTGAGCCTAGAAATTTCTTCATAAAAGCCATCCTCATCTATAGCATCCAAGTAATCATCATCTTCAAAGGCCATTAAAAGTTTATAGTGATTACCTCGTTCATCTTCATCGTTATTTGATAGTCCATCACTATCTTCACGAGTGTAATAGCTTTTCTTATTTGCATTCTGTTTCTTGTTCCATCTAACAGGTTCCTTCCCCTTGTCAATCTTATCCTTATGAGGACATTTGGCAGCATAGTGACCTACTCTTCCACAAGCAAAACATTTGAAAGGTAACTTACCCCTGAATCTTCCAGTACCCCGTTGAAGATTTCTGACAAAATTTGATTCTCCTTCTTCTTCTGACACGTGTCCTGACTCATAGTACTCTCCTTTGCCGGAAGCCTTGAAGGCAGATACTCTCCTGTCTGACGGACCTCCTTTCCTCATTTCATAAGCAGTTAGAATTCTGTGCAGCTGAGACATTTTAAGGTTTTGTAGATTCTCCTTTTCTTCTATAGCATAAACTTTAGATTCAAATCTAGAGGACAAAGATCTTAGAAATTTTTCAACCACAACAGCCTCTTTTATTTCTTCACCCAAGTTTTTCATACAATTAACAATATCATCTACACGAAGAAAATAATTAGCCACACTTTCATCATTATACATCTTGCGATTTTCATACTGAATCCTGAGGGTTTGAAGTTTTGCTCGTTTTACCTGATCATCTCCTTCATAGCTCAAAACAATCTTGTCCCATATTTCCTTTGCGGATTTAAACTGCATAACCTTCACGAATTCTAATTGAGATAGACATCCTAGAAGAGTATTGACCGCCTTTGCATTTTTTTCATATTTCTTCTTCTCAGCCGTATCTGTAGGAGTTGCTGATGGAAAAGTATACCCTGTATCTATGATATCCCAGACTTCAGTACCAAGAGATTGAAGATAGGCAGTAACTCTTACCTTCCAGTATACGAAGTTTGTCCCATCAAAAATCGGTTTCCTGATTGATGCTTCCCTCTTGTAGTTTCTCATGATGAAAGATCTTCCTTCAAGCAATCAAGCTTCTTCTGAAGGACCTGCTCTGATACCAATTGTTAGAAATAATACTAAGAGGGGGGTGAATCAGTATTATCACATCAACAAAACTTTTTCATTTCCATATTCAGATTCATATATGCTACTTCCACAACTTCTTATGATTCAGTTAGTTGATCCTTAATGAGTGCATTAGAACATTATCAACCATATTAACAGTAAATAGGCGCATTAAAATAGAATGGATCATCACACATAAGCCACACACATGAACACCATGATATAAGGTGGAAACCCAATGTGGGTGAAAACCACCTGCTGCAATATGTCTCTATCTTCTTTCAATTAGAAATTTCTTTTTACAATTGTACTGGTGCAATTCTTTACCAGTACGCAGGCTGTAACTTGCAGAGAGCTACAACCCTCTCTCATTTTCCAGACTCTCCTAGAAGGGAGCTACAACCCCCTTAGCTCTCGCACTAGCCAAGATACTAGTACGTAGGTGCTAGCCTACAGAAGGCTACAACCTTCTCTTTCTTCCAGGGACCACGTTTCATAAATTTTTCAGACTGGATCCATGAACATCAATCAATCATCAAGAATTTTTGCATCAAACAATCTCCTTTTAACCAATTAGCACTGAATCAAGTAGACACTTCTCTGACAGCTGTATCTAAATCACAGTAACTGTAGCCACACACCAAATCTAAACCCAGAACAAAAAATACTATCATTCAAGCTTAAAGATTAAGACTCATCAATAGAACTTATCCTTCTCCTTGCGCTCAGGTTCCTTCTTTATTCAGATCCAGATCTGCACCATAACCCAATCACAATATTCTAGATCTAGCACTTTATCAGATATTCAATAACAATTCAGATGATGCTTTGCCAAATGATCTCCTTCCCCTTTTATAGTCTTACACCTTTCACAATACTATGATCCAAAACCATAATAACACAATACCATGAACCCAATACTTGGGATCAACACTTTTGGATGCAATACCACGGACCAAAACCATAGGATCAAAAAAACTGTCGGACCAATACCATGAACCAACCATGAAAGTGCGTGAACTCTTCTCCACATGAAATAAACTTTTTCTGCACATAAAAGTGCGTGAAATTTTCTCCACATGAAATAATCTTTTTGTCCACCTAAAAGTGCATGAACTTTTTTTTTTTCTACATGAAATAAACTTTTCTCCGCATAAAAGTGCGTCAACTTTTTCTTCACATGAAATAAACTTTTCTCCGCATAAAAGTGCGTGAACTTTTCTCCAGATGAAATAAAATTTTCTCCACATAAAAGTGCATGAACGTTTTACATGAAATAAACTTTTCCCCGCATAAAAGTGCGTGAACTTTTCTCTACATGAAATAAACTTTTATCTTCATGAAAGTGCGTGAACTTTGCTGCACTATAATTTCTCATCTGAGATGAGTGGTTTTCCATCAAGTACAACATATGTATCATAATGCCAACATTGAAATATTGCTCCCTGGAGGAAGACATCGATTAAATAAACAAAAGAAATAGCTAACCTATATGTATTAAGTCCTATTTATACTAATTCTACCTATTTATACTTATATTAACTATTCTAATCTATTATGTAGGAGCATAATAAAAGAGATTAAACATCATATATAGATTCCATGTCCAAATTAATCAATTATTGAGTGAACAAGGCTGTATTAAATATTAATTGCAATCTAATTATTCATACAAGAATGCACATTCCTTTTCCTACAAATAAACTTGCAACTGATGTTTAATATAGTTTCTAATTGGGGACCACTCATGAGTTAACCATGATAAAGAATTATATTCAAATAACCAAGAGTAGTCATAATCTGTATCATTATCAATCTGCACAAAACAAAACACATTTATATTTATTCCAGCAACAACAACCTAGTTCTAAACACATGAAGGAGGAGGAAAATAAATCTGAAAAAGGCTCCTTCTTAACCCAAACAATGTTCTTTATTAGCACAATAAATCAAAAGTTGTTCTACCCAAAGAAAGGTCCTCTACCCATCTCTGGAGGTAATACTTATGTAGAAAAAACTGACCCTCCATCTTCCCCCCCTCGACTTTCCACCTTTCTTCTCTTTTCCATATACATAATAAATATACAGACATAGAATTGATCGGTGAAACGACTAGCATGTAGAGGGAATATCTGTTGGAGCACTTCATTTCTTGGGGAAATGAATAGATGTTGATCAAAAGAGAATGACTACATGTCATCTCTTTAAACCTGCATTGAGTGGACATTATTCCCTATTATTTCCTGAAGGAAACTGAAGACACTGTGCTCATCATCCCACAGCTGGCATGATTGAAGGTGTGTTTGGAAGTAATAACATCTTGATGGATCAATACTGTCATGAGTGCTTCCTCTTGACATAAAGCGTGCCTCCATTATGCACTATGGCGGTTCGTATCCCTTTCTTGCAGAGTATGTCTTTGCAATATTGACATGAGTGGTGCAGAGGGCCGTCTTGATATAAACTACATTTATCTATTACCAGGTCCACTCGAACTTCACCTTTCCTCTCTTGGCCCTTGCCTAAACAAATAGTTCATATTAGCTATGATTATGACAAATATGACAAACATTTCCACCAACAAACCTTGCATTCAATCAAAGTTTCTATTTAATTTCGTAATGCAGAGAAACTCTAATTATTAAACCAATGAAATTGTTGTAACATGTATTCTCATTGCCCATAATATTCATTTTTATTCAAGAATCGCTTGACAATGCTTCAAAAGCGGACCATTCACTCTATCAGATTTTCTTTCAAAAACTCGGACCACAACACTTTATCAAATCATATGGGAATACATGGGAAAACCTGTGGCTGAATCATAAGGTTGGACTTCAAATACTATACACTCAGGTCTATAATTATCATCGGGTTCTCTCATCACCCCTTCGCATATCGTATATCGCATGTTGCTTCACTTTCTCTAACTACTGATTGCCATTTGCGATTGGTGAAACCCAAAAATATATAAGTTGCATTTAATAGTCCCAACAGTTATGCAATATCACATCGCGCGTTATGTATAAGCCTTGGACTCCAGTGATTGTGATTTGCAGTTGGGGAAGAAGACCCTAAAAATCTGTGTGTTATGTTTAATAATCCCAGCAGGTTCGGTGTATCACGGTGTGCCTTATGTATTAGTGATGAAAGTGATGATTACGATATCTGATGCAATTGGAGACTTGATAGCATCGCAGTAACTCATGCGAGATAGACCTTAGCCTTTTACCAATGCGAAAAGCAATATGTGATGGAGGAGTGGTCAAGCGATTGTGATAAGCAATGAAGGCATGCATCGAGAGATGTGTAAAACCTTAGGAAGCACAAAAAGGGTAAGTTATGCATATTTGTATAGTTTTTCTATTATCAAAGCATTGATATAGAAATAAGGATGCAATAGAAGGTTTTAAGGGTTGAGTCTATATACACCCATAGTAAAGAGTGGGGGTTGGTTATATTTGTGGGCATAGAGCACCATGAAGGTTTGTGAGGATTGAAAAAGTCTCAATGAAGGATATGAATGAAGGGTTAGACTAGGTTATAAATGAATCATGCCACAGAGACTTATTCAACGGGGTCTTAGCCATTAAGAATTGAAGATTTGACTCAGCAGAGAGATAAAATCCTTGGGATAAAGACAACTCATTCTGAGAGTTATCATTCAGAGAAATGAAAGATAAAACTTCTAGGGAACCCATTCAAATTTTCTACTAGAGCAGGTTTTAATAGGGTGGTGGTTGTGGCTACAACAAATGGCGAACCGCTAGGTGAACCAATTATCTTTGTTACTAAACAAACTCTGGATCAGTAGAACATCAAGGTGTTAAGATAAAATTGAAATGAGAAATGTATAGAGAGATAGGCATGGGTTCCACTTTAGCATTAATAGCTTTAGGCGGGATAAAGACAAATAGCTTCTACTTACTAAAAGGGGTTTGATAGGCATTCTCCAATGGTCGTATTATGGGATTTATTTACCTTCCTTTACCTATTATCTGATTTCAAAATCTTTTCGGGGCCATTATCGCTCTGTCAATACCTGTTTATGTGTGTACCTCATCTCTTTAACGCTCATCAAACTTGATTTAGATATGTTTATCTGCAATTTATGGAAGAATTTTAACGCTATACTTTTGTATGATTGAATGGGGCGCAGTCATGGATCATGCCATATTTTTAAACAACTTAAGCAAGGCAGGGCTTGCTTTATCAACCAGTACTCTGAGTCTAGCAACAGTCCCTACTCCAACTGGCTTTCTAAACAACTTGTCCTTCCAGATTGGCATAAGGACTCAAAATTTCATTTTCTTTTACATAATTCATTCTCGTTCCAAGAACAAGGACTAGAGCACAATTAAATTTGCCACAAGATATACAACAGCAAACTCAAACCATGAGAGGAGGTTTACTTGTAGATGACAAATATTGGAAATTTTAATGTGGTGGATGGAACCAATGGAGAATGATTGCAAACCTCATAGACAATTATAGGCTAGGTTTGAATGGGATTTCTAAAATGCAGCATTCCACCATGCCAATCTAGTTGTGGTTACACATTTTTCATTTTATAAATATGCCCCTACATCCTCCGTGTATCCAGGTTATCAACAAATCCTACCTAGTTCCCAACAGATGGAAATGAGTGCTTTTGATTTGAATTTCACCACTGATTTTGCAGTTCCCATAGGCTCATTGAAAGTTTTATTGATTTGCAAGGTAATGATGAATTTAGGATTGGAAGACTCATCAACAATTTATTAAGGGAGGAAAAAAGCTGAAGGTGAGGAATGGGAGAAATCTAAAGAGAGTTAGGTGAAAAATAGTCTGAAGGACCGAAATCACTTGGCCAAAAAGGACTGAAATTCAAAACAATACAAATATAAACTTTGCGGAAAAGTAAGAATGGACAAGACGAAAATATAACTTAAGCTAATAACAAATGTAAAATGAATCCTAACCTACTTAGGGGGTAACCAACATGTGGTGGTTACTGGAAGTATCTCTTAAGCTGTTGGCCATTAACAGGGAGTTTTTCATTTTCTCCCTATAAATTTTTCAATCTGTAAGTTCCCTGACCAATTTTTTCCTCAACTTGGAATGGGCCCAACCATAAGTGTTGGAATTTCATGTGCTTACCTTTTGGCTCACTCAACTTGTCCCATTTCAAGACTAGCTCTCCTACTTGGTAATATTTATCTCCTTCCAGATGGTAATCGAACCATCTCTTCACAATCATTTCGTGATTTCTAAATTTATTTCTCACTTTATCTCTCAATTCCTCCAACCTCACCAGCTGGTTGATCCTTTTTTGAAATAAGACTGAAGGGTTCCCTCTCGAAGCTTGGGAGAGATATAAACAGGGAAGGGTAATGTTAGGAGGCAAGATGGCTTACTATCCATAGACGAGGAAGTATGGGGAGTTTCCTAATGTTACTTTTTCAGTGACCCTATCATCCCAAAGGGTGTTTGTTAGTGCGTTGTGCCAATTCCTCTAGTTTTTGGCAACAGATTTACGGATTATGTGGATGAGGTTTTTATTTGAGGACTCTACAACTCCATTTCCCTAGGGGTAATAGTTTGATGCATACCTTATCCAAATTAGTTTATCCATATAAAATTTAGTCAATTTTAGTAATGAAAAGTAAGAAGCATTATCAAATATGAGAGCATCAGGGATGCCAAACCTGTTGATAATAAATTTCTCAATAAGAGATATTACCTCCTATTTGTTAACCTTCCGAAGTGGGATGGCTTCAGTCCATTTGGTGAAGTAGTTGGTTGTCGTGAGTATATACTTATGCTGCTATGAAGAGTTTGGAGTGATCTCACCTATGACATCTAGGCCCCACTGCTAGAACGGGTGATAAATCATAATAGGCCTGAGCGGAACGACTAGCTTTCTTTCTCGTCCTACGGAAGTTTGACATACCTTGCATTTTCGAACATAGGCATGCAAGTCTCTAAACACTATGGGCAAATAATATCTAGCTCTTAATATTTTGTGAGTAGTGGTCTCTCCTCCATAGTGACCACCTGTTGAGCCATCGTGCATTTATTTCAAGACATGATCGGCATCATCCTTTTGCAAACACCTCAGCCAAACTCCATCACAATATTTTCTATATAATGTGTCATTGTCCAAGTGATACTGATTAGATTTCAATTTGAGCGCTCTCCTTCGTGATGCATCCATGTGCTTAGGACATGATCCCTATGTTAAATAAAAGCGTATGTCATAATACCATGACCCAGGGTCCAAAGGGACTTCTGACGTTTCGCGCTCACACATCAGTGTCTCATTCATCCATAAGGGCTCCTCCATGAATTCTACTTGTGCACTCTATATGCTCTATGCTTCTGATTCTTCGAACACCCCTTCTTCATCTACCAAGGTTTCTGCCGCAACCTCACACAATATGTTCCCTCGAACTATCTTTTTGGGCTTAATCTCGAGGTCGTATTCTTGAAGAGTGGTTATCCAATTCCCTCTTTGTTCACCAATTTATTTCTACATGAAGAGGGCTCTTACAGCAGGGTGGGGAACGATTACTTTAGTCCTAACCTTTAATAAATAAGGGCGTAAATGTTTTACAGCTTTAAAAACCACAAAAGCTTGTTTCTCCACGTCTAGGTAGTTCAATTTTTCTCCCTGGAGATTAGAGCTCATATAAGAAATAGGGACTTCATTGCCATCATCTTTTTTTTTGGGTGAGGATTGCAACATATGAAACATCAGAAGCAAAAGTCTACAAGAGGAATTCCTTGCCAAAATTGAGGCTTACCAATGCAGGAGCTTCTACGATGGCCTCATCGCTCCACCTATACACAATGTATTTCTTCATCATTAGTTTCATGGGATGCACTATTTCTACAAAACCTTAAACGAATTTCCTAACGAAATTAATTTTCCTAAAAAAATATTTCATTGCCCTTTTATTTGCAGGTGGTTGTATTCTCATGATGGTCTCTATTCTTTCAGGATCAATAACAATCCCTTCTGATCCCTTTTGCGATATGAATACACAGTAATGTCATCCATGTACACTAGTACTGATATGTTAATCAATCCACGAAAATATATGTCCATATCTCTCTGGAATGTGGCCCCCGCATTAATAAGTCCAAATGGCATTTTACGGTATGCGTAAGTTCCCCAATTAGTGTTGAAGGTTCTCTTAAGATGATCTCTATTCGATACCAACACTTGATTATATGCTGAAAAACCATCCAATAGGGACAACATTTCAGACCCAGAAACACACTGAAGAATGTGTTACATAGAAGGGACAGGATAGTTATGTTTTTGTGATGCTTTGTTCAGGTTTCTGAAATTGATACATAACCTGATGTCTCCATTTTTATTTCTTACTTGCATGAAATTGGCTATCCAATGGGTGTGCCTGACAGGAGAAATGATTTTGGCGTCCAACATTTTGTTTAATTCATTCTTCACCAACGGTTCTAGGATTGGGTGCATCTTGCGAAGCTTTTGTTGGTATGGCCTAACATCCTTCTCGAACGAAATCACACGTTACATAATGCTAGTATTGAAGGTTTTTAAGTCGACATATGTTCATGCAAAGACATCCTTGTACTTTGTAAATAGCTTAACAAATGCAGCCTTCTCTCATGGAGAGCATCCCAAGCCCAAATTAAAATTTTTTGGGTCTTCTGGTTCCAAGGTTGACCGATTCATACTTGATGGATGAGCTATGTGTTTTGTATTTAGTCGACTTCTTAAATTTATCATGCATGTCATACAAGTGCTCCATCTTGACAACTGAGTTGGGAATTATATTGAGCTACTCTTTTTCCTCATCTTCACTCCCATTCATAAGCTTGTCATGCTCTTTCTTATCAATGTCTATGTTTCTGAATGTTTTTTTTCCATGCAAGAACTCAAGGATTTTCTCATCACCTACGAACACTTGCCAACTCGAGATGTTATTAGGCACCGATGGTCTGAAAATAAATTCAATGTAGCATTTATTATTGTTTAGTCTAATATCAAGAAAAACTTTTGCAGCCATATCAGCCATCAGACAACATCTTGGTTTTTCCCTCAAGGAATTTATGTGATATTAAAACAATCAAAATTGTCAATTAAGCTCCACACCTCATGTTGGTATCTTACGAGGCATGGCGAATTGTAGTGTATCCTTTTCCTTACCTGGTCCACAATTATCTACGAGTCACCGAAAACTTTAAAATTTTTTACCTTCATATCAATGGCTTTTTTCAGGCCCTGCAGCAAGCCTTCATATTTTTCCATGTTGTTGGTGCACACGAACTCCAACTGGCTGGCCATCAGATGTTGGTTACCTTGCAGGTCAATGAGAATGCTCCCAGCACCTGCACCTTCAAGGTAGTTAGAGCCATCAAAGTAGAGTGTCCAGAAAATAGAATCTAATGTTCCATTAAATGAACTACTTCCTACGGAATTGGTTCTATCATCTACTATATTGCAAGGTGTCTCATCAATTGGACTATGAGGGAGAGCTTCGAACTAGGTGTTTGTCATATTTTCTTCAACTTTCTCTGCATGGAATTCTCTGAAACAGGCTTCGATAGCACAAACATTGAAAATATAATTCCTAAGGATAGAGTTGGTAAACATTACAAGTTCATTGGCGCCATTTAGTTCAGTCACCCCGTACTTCATGTATCTTTCTTGATCAACTCTCAACATATCACCTTTTCCCTTCTGAGGGAGCAAGAGATGGTACCAATCAATTGAGAAATATCCATTCAGTTTTGCTGACCAGTCCCTACTAAGCAGCATTCCATAAGCCTCACGTATGGTGACTACCACTATGTCAATGAATTGCATGTACTGTGGTTTGGTAGCCATCCGAATCAACACATCTTTCAATAACCTAATTAATTTCACATTCATTTTGTCCAATTGCATAATTCGAGTTCCAGTTTTCTCGGGTATCGCATGAATTCTTTTAGCAATAGCATAAGGCATAACAGTGGAAGAGGCACCATAATCTATCAAGAAATTTTATATGTCCATGTTGAAGATTTCAAATGTGATAAGGAAAGGTGGAGTCATGGATTTTGATTTCCTTCCTATCATGGTTGCACTAACATCTTGAGGGGTTTGATTCATTTTTTATAGAGTGGCTTCCATAGTTGATGGTGTTTTGGCTGTACTGGGGGTACTAACAGGTCCCGATGATTAATTCTTGGTTTGGCTACTCGAAATGGTGGGAGATTTGCAATTTCGTTCATTCATAGCTTTCAAGAGCAGATCTCTTTGCTGCGTTATTTTTAGGAAATCGAAGCATGTGATACTAGCTTGAGATTTCTTCAGATCATCGACAATGTTGTAATCAATGTTATAAACAGGGTATGGCAGAGTAAACATATCAGCTTTGGCATTCTTAGGTAGGAGTTTACGATTTTCTGTCACCTTCGTTGTAGTCAGAGATGTATTATCTTTCTCTAGATAGTTTGCAACTGGAATACTCTTGGAATCACTACTAGGTCTACCCTTCTCAATAGGAACTTTGGGAGTGAATGCCTTCAAAGGGTGAAAATCTTTCTTTGTCTGGTCTCCAGGCTTCATCATGCTCGCAAGTGGCCCTTTACATCATGTGTGGATTTCATTAGTGTGGATTTCTGCCATACTATCTCCTTCATTGTCACCATTCTCATTTGTATAAAAATCCCATAGTACATTTATTTGAGATTCCTCATCCAAGGGCTCTTCTACTTGGTATTCTTCCTCATTTTCTTGTTATGGCTCCAGCTCCACTATAGGTTCTTCTTTGGTAAGGAGCGATCTGATAAGATCCAACTCTTCTGTATTTTAAATCCCTTCATTAGGTGTAGCAGGCAGCGCAAGTTGGCCATGACCACCTTATATCTCCTTATGATAGAAAGGTATGAAGGATTTTCTATTGTTATAATCTCCTCCATTCCCATTTGTACTTTCTCCAGAGTTCCATTTCATATCGATGACTATGTTCGTCAATTTCTTAATGATCTGATGCAAACCTTCCACATTTGTGGTATCCTTTTTTTTTTTAATCTCAGCCACATTTTTATCACTCCCATTATTCTTCTTGGATGATTGAGAGGCTTTGTTTTCTTTGGTTGTATGATGACATGCTGTGAGACTAATCATTTCATTCTTTACTTTTACTGCTTCATCGATAGCACCCTGTAAGGTTTGTGTGTTACTCCTTTTGACCCACATCACAGTAGGGACAGGGAGAGCAATGATGTAGAATTCCATGAGCACCTCATCAGTAGGTCAAGAGTTAGCCGGGATTCTGTTAAATAAAGTGTTGAACTAGATGTTAAAATCCTTCACCTTCTCTTTGATTTCAATTTTCAAATGGGATAGTTCTAAAACTAAGAACACAGGTGTTTTTTCATTGGCAAACATGTCTAAAAAGGCCTGTTGAAAGGCACCCCATGAGGTGATCAATCTTATTCTAAATCTGAAGTACCCATGTGGAGTCCTCACCAATCAGAGTAAAATGGAGTAAGCAACATACTACATCTTCATCGGCTACCCCAACATGCGCATGGCTAGGAAGAAAGAGTGAATATGGTTATCAACAGTGTCTCCCTGCTCAGGGTTGAATTTAGGCAACACTCTTTCTACATTCCTGGGTAAGGCATGCTGCTACCCAGGTACCACTATGACATCTTGAGAGAGCTAGGTAGGGAGTGCTCCCAGAGGATATGGGTGTTGATTCCCAGCTGGAGGAGGTGGTAGAGGTGGATTCCCACCTTGAGGAGGTGGTAGAGGCGAATTCCCACCTGGAGGGGGAACATTAGCCATATTATGGATAGGGAGGTTCTGGTTGAAGGTTTCTCCGAGGTGTTCTTTGTTAATATTTTCCAAATCAAGCCAGTGATTACCTTTAGAGGGGGAAGCCTCGGGAATTTCTTCCCAAGGAGTGTCGATCCTTTGCAAGGACTCTAGGATAATATCTTAAATAGAAGGGGCTGCAGATGTCCCTTCGCTTAAGGTAAAGATCATTTGCCCTATTTTAGTTGTCAGAGGTAAAGAGTGAAATATGGGGAGCTCAAAAAGGAATGAGCGTAAGCTCGAGTAAGTACTTTGACCGGTTGTTCCTGACTGATAGGATACTCCCACAGTTTCTCTTCTTTGGGTGACCCAAACACGGGACTTAAAGGGATCTGTGCTTCTTCGAAATGAGGCTCTTCCAAATGTGTGGAAGGATATTTTCGATCTTTACAATCCATACATTAATCTTTTCGAATCCATTCACAACATTTATAGATGAAATCGTTAAAAGCTATGGACGGTGATTCAGGCCCTCCTTCTAGCGCAACTTGGTTGACGCAATGAATTTTCACTATGCCAACAAGGGGAACTAACCCGATCACAGGCCCCAATTAGATTTGCTTTCATTTGGAGTGGCTACTTCCAACGGGTTTTAAAGGATCCCGTAAACTGTTATACGTGTTGAAAGATTGCTCCCCGGAGGAAGACTTCAGTTAAATCAACAAAAGAAACAGCTAAACTATATGTATTAAGTCCTATCTACACTAATTATACCTACTTATACTAATCTTAGCTATTATAATCTAACTTGCAAGATCATAATAAAATAGATTAAACATCATATATAGATTCCAAGTCCAAATGAATCAATTATAGAGTTCACATATAAACAAGACTATATTAAAGCTTAATTGCAATCTAATTACTCATACAAGAATGCACATTATTGTTCCTACAAATAAACTTGCAACTGATGTTTAATATAGTTTTGAATTAAGGACTGCTCATGAGTTAACCATGATAGAGAATTACATTCAAATAACCAAGACTAGTCATAAGTTGTATTGTTATCAATCTGCACAAAACAAAACACATTTATACTTATGCCAACAACAACACCATGACTCCAAACACATGAAAGAAGAGGAAAATAAATCGGAAAAAGGCTCCTTCTTGACCCAAACAGTCTTCTTTATTAGCACAATAAATCAAAAGTTCCTTTGCCCAAAAAAAAGTCCTCTACCCATCTCCGGAGGTAATACTTATGCAAAAAAACTAACCCTCCATCTTCTTCCCCTGACTTTCCACCTTCCTTCTCTTTTCCATATACACATTAAAATATATAGATGTAGAATCGATCGGTGAAACGGCTGACACATAGAGGGCATATCTGCTGGAGTGCCTCATTACTTGGGGAAATGAATAGATGTCGATCAAAAGAGAATTACTGTGTGTCATCTCTTCGCACGTGTATTGAGTGGATGTTATTCCCTATTATTTCCTGAAGGAAACTGAACACACTATGCTCAAAATCCCACATCTTGCATGATTGAAGTTGTGTTTGGAGGTAATAACCTCTTGATAGATCAGCACTATCATGAGTGCTTGCTCTTGACATAGAGCGTCCCTCCATTACACACTATGGTGGTTTGTATCCCTTTCTTGTAGAGTATGTCTTTGCAATATCGACATCGGTAGTGCAGAGGTGTCTTCTTGATATATATCGCATTTATCCATTACCAGGTCCACATGAACTTTTCCTTTCTTCTCTTGGCCCTCGCCTATAGAAATACTTCATATTAGATATGATTATGAGAAATATGACAAACATGCCCACAAACAAACCTTGCATTCAGTCACAATTTCTATTTAATCTTGCAACACAGAGGAACTATAACTATTAAACCATTGAACCTGTTGTAACATGTATTTTCATTGCCCATAATATTCATTTTTATTCAAGAATCGCTAGACAATGCTTCAAAAGAAGACAATTCACTCTATCGGATTTTATTTTAAAAGCCTAAACCACAAAACTTTATCAAAACACAAGGGAATTGTTGGGTCCCTACAATACTAGTGATTACCCCATTAATATTGTAGTTGCATGCCTTATTAATATTTTTGTGCCTCTATTATCCACATATTGTTATTACTATGCCCCATAGAATCCCTCTATTGTTATTTTTGTGGCTTTATATTATTATTGTAAGGTCGGTTGGGTTATATTGTCACTCCTTAGACTCCTATATATAGAAAGGAGGTTTTGTCATTTGGATCATCCAAGAATTGTTCATTTATGTAATGTAAAGGAGGTTTTCCCGTCGAAGAGGCTGAATTCTAAGGCATTGATCTATCTTTTCTATCATTTCCTGAGCTGGTTTCATAACATTTGGTATCAAACCTTTGGATTCTAGGGTTTCGCTGCTCCAAACAAGTTATCGTGGAATTTTCGCTATAACTTTTTTGTCTGCGATGTTTCAGAAGCTAAAACAAAACCCATTTGAGAATAGAACTTTTTAAATCATGGGTCCAAATTTTAGAGCCTTTCACACTATATTTGCGGAGACATGATCTAAGGAAATTGGTCTTTGTGAAGACTCTTGAATTACATTCCAAAAAGGTGACCTGGGGAAATCATAATAACTGGCTCTCGGAGCATCGGATTGAATTTTGGTCAGAAGGTATAGAAAGAGGACGGACTATAGTTTCTTGTATATATTTTTCAGAGCCAAAGGTCAAAATAGTGACTCGTGGCACGCCGTGCAAGTTCGCTCTACTGAACTAGTGTATAATCAGGTCACTATGGGCGATTTTTCATAAATATTCCTTGGAGAATCCAATTTGTATCAGACTGGCAGCATTGGAAAGAGGACATAGAGGGATACTTCCAATTGCAATTCTAGAATTATATGATCTGAAAGTACATAGATACATCAAAGGCAATATCAAGCTCCTACAAAGTGAAAAAAGGTGTGTAGATTCTTTTAAATTTTTGCTTAAGATTGGTTTGAAAATTTATTTTGAAGGAATTCAAAGGGCATAGTCAACCATTGTTATTAGTAACTAATTCCCCAAGGAAAGAAAATGCAAACACCTAGTAAGAAACTTGAAAGCTCTAGCCTGACTCATGAAGAAGAGGAAGAGATGCTACATGATATATAAAAATTACAAAACAAGTGCAACAAATGTCACGCTCACAAAAGCTAACAGAAGCTAAGATAAATGGTGTGGAATCTAAGATAAAGGGCATGGAAGCTAATATGGATGATTTGAAGATATATTTGAAGATAGGTTTGAAGAGAGACATGGCAGATTTGAAGACAGATTTGACATATTTTCTACAAGAAATAATTACTAATGGTAAAAAGGTTGTAAAGTAAACTCATGATGCGAACAAAAGAAATGTTAGTCATGATTTCATAGACTCCAATGTGGGATCGAAGACCCACGATATTCCAAAAATCGATATGAGGAATTTTGATGGCAAGGATCCCACAACATGGATATTATAGATGGAGAAATTTTTCGATCTCGATAATGTGCAAAAAACACAAAAGGTACATATTACAACTTTATATTTGGAACCAAATAAGTTTGTATGGTATCAATGGCTTTACTCTTGTAAACAAATTATCACTTGGGCAATTTTTACGGAAGAATTGATAGCACATTATGAGGATACAAAAAGCAACATTTCTTTAGCCAATTGATAAGTCTCAAACAAAAGGGTTAAATAATGGAGCACATTGAGGAGTTCCAAAAATTGAACATAAGGTAAAAAATATTCTAGAGGAGCATAGGATTGATGTGCTCATAGGGACTTTAGAGG
>APFE030822913.1:0-37933 GCA_000404065.3 Pinus taeda | reverse complement strand
CTTATATGGCGACGTTATCCCTTCCAGGGTTAACAGTCGGGTTGTCTGTTTGGTTGTTTTCAACCTCTTTGGTCCCTGCTGTGTCGGCTGATACTCCGTCAGTCCCTCCACCTGCCCAACATCATGTTGAACCTAAGGTGGACCTCTCTCCTTCCACACCTACTTCTACGTCTCCTTCTTGTACTTTGCCTGGTGAAAGTTTCAATTCGAATAACCAGGTGGCTAAGAAGAAGAAGAACAAGAACAAGAAGAAGAAGTCTCCTAAGGGAGAGGTTACAAGTATAACTGTTCCCGTAAGCACACCTGAAGTCGGGCCTCCTCCTGCTCCTCTGCGGAAGGTTAAGTTTCCTTGCCGATTGTGCAAGGAGGACCATCTTCTTCGTGATTGTCCTGGCATTCCCAGGATCTTAGAAGTATGGTCTCATGATCCGGCCCACCCCTCATCGTCCACTGAAGCTCACGGCGATGTTCCCTCATCAGTCGGGAGTGGCAAGGGAAATGGGAAGATTCGAATCCCTTGCAGACTTTGTGAAGGCAATCATCCCCTTCACCTCTGTCCACTCATGGATAAAGCCTCCCTTGTTTTGGAAAGTCTTCCAGCTCCCTCACCCCAACTCCCCATTGGATATCAACGCCTTTCTGCAGCTGCAGATCATTCGCCTCCTGACAATGAGATTGGTTCACATTCTCCTCTTGTCCAGGCCCCTCTTCCCGAACCTGGTTGTACCCAGCCTGTTCCCGACCAACCATTGGTCGGGCAGAGTGTTGTCCGCGCTGTTTCAAAAGAGCCAAATTCCCATGTTCTTCTCGTCTCATCGGATTCTCCTGAGCTCGATGATGGTTTTCCCATCCCAACCTCTCCAGAGAATTGTGATTCGGTTCCTTCCGAGCAGGGGGGCTACCATATGGTTCCCCCACCAAGTAGTTCAATCGTTTCCTTCGATTGGAGCTATTTGACTACCCCTCCCCTTCCATCCCATGTGCCTTTCTGGGTCACCGCCTATGCCTCCCATATGGCGCTGCCTGGCACTGTATTAGATGAAGGAGCATCGGTTAGTCTTATGCCCGTTACTACTTGGCGAGCTTTGGGTTCTCCATCGCTTGTACCTGTCGCACCGAATCTCACCGCTTTTGACGGAGGAACGAGTCAACCATTAGGGATCCTTCCAAAGTTCCCTATCAATTTGGGAGGCAAGACTGTCTATATAGACGTCTCGGTTACCCAAGGTTCTTTAGACTTCAGTCTTCTCCTTGGTCGTGACTATGTGTATGCCACGGGAGCCCTTGTTTCTTCACTTTTCCGTGTGGTTTGCTTTCCACACGACGGAAGAATAGTGACAATGGATCAATTATCGTTCATTCGTCCACAAGCCCCTCTAGCACCATTGCCCTTCCCTCTTGGTTCTCATCCACTAGTTGCATCTGCCTCACCCCAGATCCACTATGTGGCCACCTCTCCCGTGCCTATATCCAGCAATGCCGCCGTCGTGCATAGTGTCCTGGGGGCATTGGGTCCTGAATTCCGAGACATTGACCTCCCACCGAGAGCGCCACTGTTGGAAGCCCCGACTTCCTGTTCATTATGATGAAGTTCGGCCGGAGCATAGTTCATTTTCCTATGTCAAGCTCCCTAAAAAATGAAATTAGGTCTGAACGGAGCACAGTTCATTTCCCTCTGTCAAGCTCCTTAAAAAATGAAAAAAGGAGTCTCGAGCATAGTTCTTGATCTTGTGTCAAGCTCGTTAAAAAATGAAGCAAGGGGTATGAGGATAGTTCTTTTACTGTGTCAACCTCATTAAAAAATGAAACAACTCCCTTTCCAACTCGAGTCTTTTGGTTAAGATCTCATAAAATACAAGTCGAGTCTTTCCAAGATCTCGAAAGTGAACCTTCATTCCATCCACTTTGTTGAATGCAATGAAGCTTGGGGGGCATGTACCTCATTTTGCATCATTATGATGGGGGCATGCGAACTTATAACAAGCATAGTTTTTCGTTTCAAGCTTGTGTAAACATGAAACCGAATCCAAGCAGAGTTCTCCATGGTTCAAGCTTGTGTAAAAATGAACCCATTCCCATTTTACATCTCGTGATTGCTATCTTTATCCGCTAAATTTTGCTAGATGAGCCTTGGTTGTTTTCATCCCATCGCCACCATCGTTTTGGCCGATCATATGCTTTCACTTGTTTGTTTTCCTTTCCTGAGGGACCGCAGTTAAGAGTGGTTTTGTTAGCCAGCCTCTTGCCCATTACATGTTTTGAGCAGTTCCACCATTGTCGGAACTAGTTGCTACCCTTTATACCACTCATTCCTTTAGGACGAGTCACCTTTAAGCTCTTTTCTGACTCGTAAAATATGAAAAGATTGCCGAGTATTTTTTCCCTTTTTGACTCGTTAAAGAGAATAAAAATGGAGGTCTAATTTCAGCTCTTTTTTGACCGTTTAAAGATGAAAAGATTGTCGAGTTATTCGTCTTGACTCGTTAAACATAAATAAGAGGCGGTCGTCTTTAGACTCTTTTTCAACCATGTAACGACGAAAAGATTGTCAGGCCCTTGTCATTTCAGGCTCGTTAACGGTTACGAAACGACGTGGTTTCAATCGCTTTTTTACTTTTTCAGGTCGAGATCACTAATCATGAAAAGTACTCCTCGATCGTAATGATCGGGCGGTTCTTTCAAGCATTGTTTTATATTTTTTCGGGCTCAAGAGACACAACTTTACGAAAAAGGACACCCCTAGAGTTTCCTTTTCTGCTGTCTTTTCAAACTCTCTAAACATGCACAGATGCCGAGTTCTTCCTTTGTCAGACTCGTTAAAACTTGATGACATTGGATTCCGTCGAAATGACGCTTTACAAGCATATGCTATCCCCGTCAAGCTTTTTATTAAAAATAACCGGGGTACTCACCAGAAATGGTGGGAAAATGGAACCAGAATCATTGTCGTGTCGACAATATGTCGCTCTTGAACATGGCACTTGTCTGCATTCGTGTCTGGATGGGAACATATCATCTCATGTTTCACTTGCCTCCGTGGGTTTGGGTGATCCTGTTTGACCTCTCATCTGCTCTTTGCCTTGTCACCATGACCTCTGATCATTTGATGTCGAATACTGCCAAGTCCACTATCGTGCCGCTAATATGTTCAAGAGAAGTTGACCTCTGTAAAATATCAACCTCCCTCTGATAATTCACATAATCCTGATTCACAAAACATATTATCCTTCTCTGTCTCGTGTCGATGATATGGGAAACATTATGGCCCACCTTCGATCAAAGTCACTTGATGTCGACTTCAGCTCATTATCCAGGAAGTTGACCTAGAGACTCCCTTCAGGTGCCTTGGAGCCTGCATGCCTCAATGGCAGGTTCTTCATGTTCGATGCGAGGTTTTCATCATTGGCCTCCGATCGAATAATTCTACGGGTGTTCGACGCTGGCTCACTGATTCGCACGCCGTAGATTGTACCTATAGTACCTTGAGGGCCATTGTCATTATTGGTGGTACCTCTCGTGTCTGTTAACAGTTTTCATCATTGAATGGTAATCAGATGATGTTCTTGCATGTTCGACTTCGACTCCCATATTCGCATGCTTGAACTTGTACTCTATTCGGGTCTAGATGGAGCACAAGACCCTAGATTTTGTCTGTTGGGATCCAGGTTGCGATTTTGTGGATTATTATGATCATTACATGACTCATTCACTGGATGGCTGCAACCATGCCTGAGTCTGTTTATCGATCCTTACTGGATGGCTGCGTCCATACCTTGGATCTAGAATTTTATGTACTTTGCCATGGATGGTTGTGCCCATACCACATACATCATGTACTTGAGATATCAGTTGTACTTCTCTGCGCAAGTTCTCCAGCAGTAGTGTTTTCGGTTGGCCATGTTTTGGTAAAGCATTTCACCCCTCTCTTTCTCTCAGGCCTCATGCTTTAGGGGGCATCTGTTACACATCAATTTGTCACCGTCCCTGTTACCCTTTCTCCCGCACCTTGGAGGACTCGTTCTGGGACTTGTGAGAAGTGACATGACCTGCAAACACTTGCATTGTATCCCCTGAGTATCAACTTCATATGCCCTAAAGACATCTTCTGCAAAATACCCATAAAAATAGCCCTTTTTTCATTGGCGCGGTTTTACTGTGTATCACTTGCGCCAATGGGGGAAATCCTCCAAAGAGGGCGCGCCAGCTAGTGCTCTGTCTCAGGGTCGTACTCACGCCAGCCAAGTTGGGTAATGTTTTTAACAAACAAACATCCGAAGGTTCTTCCTAACCCACTCATAAACTGAATCCATCTTGAGTTGGTTTAGTTTGGCTTCGAATCTCCATAGAAAGGAAGTTGTTTGCCACCTTCTCATGGAAGCTTCTTAGTGATAAAGCCAATCCCATGAATATTGTGGATGATCCTAACTCCTCCTCTATCTATAAAAGCTTGTCCTTTTGCCTTTGACAAGCTAGTTCTAGTTCTAGTTCCAAGTTCTAGTTCTAGTTCTAGTTCCAAGTTCCAGAGTTCCAAAGATTGAGAATTGTCAAGTTCATGCTGCAAGAAGCCTTCTTCATTCCCATAAGGCTAAATCTAAAGTAAGGAGATTCTTGTCCAAGTAACAAGGAGGAGAGGCTTGTTTCCCCATTCCTCACAAGCTTTGCAAGGCATGTGCTACTGATCACCCAGCCAAAGGAGGATTTGACGTCAGAACTATGGTTGTATTCTTCTTTATTTATCAATAATAGACGACTATCATTATGGTTCCACTCTTATTGTCTTTTGTAATGATGATGAGTTATATCCTTTCTGACTGATATATAGTTGCATCTATTGGATTTTATGCTTATGTTTATGTCGTTTTTTGCATGTGCAGGTGTC
The DNA here is from genome assembly GCA_000404065.3 of Pinus taeda. NCBI lineage: Eukaryota > Viridiplantae > Streptophyta > Pinopsida > Pinales > Pinaceae > Pinus > Pinus taeda. Next base: position 33,054 of record APFE030822913.1, on the reverse strand, counting down.
CATTCACGGAGATCGTGGGGATTGTGACCAGCCGGAGCAAAGGAACGGGAGCATCAACTCTTCTACAAGTACTAGCGTTGGAATCCAGGTAGGCCCTCATCATTGGTCTTTAATTTTCAATTAGGAAACTGCATGATAGCATTGTTTGATTGTTGCTAGACCCCATCTAAGCTAGTAGGGATCGCCTCTGTCCGCAGAGGGGATTTACCTCCACAAAAGGCCCTTATGTCATCCATTCTAAAGATGCCTCGCATGAAGTTGAGAAGTTTTTAGGAGACCACCTTAAATTGAAGAAATTTTTTTGGTGGGTGCCATATGACCCAAATAGTTTTATAAGTGACATAAAGGTGAGGAACATGCTATCAGTGTATGTACATCATAGCATACCAGAAATTGAATAGTATGCAAAACAAGATGAATGGGTAGAAGGGACCTTAGTAGAAGAAATTAGTGAACAAGAAAAGATGGAAAAAGCTATGAAAAATCTTGAAAAAACCCTTGACCTGGACCCTTTTGGATAGGCGTCTTTCAAGCTGCCTCAACAATCAGGAGTTGGAACATCCTCTGCTGGAACTTCTCAGCAGCCTGTATAGGAAACTAGTACACCAGTCACAGGAACCTCCAAGGGCAAAGAAGTGGCAAACACAGAGTAGCCTGCAATGGCAGATCAGCAAGAACAAATTCCTCCAGCCCAATCTAAAACAATAGGAATTCCAGCGTTGCAAACTCCTCTAAATGAGGAAAGAAATAGGAAAAGCGACAGAGCAGCCACTCCCCCCACAGGTGGGCCTGCAGAACAACCGAGTGCAAAGAGACAAATATTGAATCCCCTATCAGAAGATGAAATTATTGAAGAAACCACTGACAGTCTAAGAGGTGAAAGATTAGTCAACTGACAGACTTCCCCAGTTATAGAAACATCAACCAGCTCACATAGGCAGGAGCTAGAAAGACAGCACAGTGTAGAAGTTTCATCCACTAGGCCACAAAGCAAACAGGCCTCAGACATCAAAAAGACATTCACAGAGATAAAGGAAAGGAACGACCCATTAAGGCTTCAAATTTACAACCAGTATCTCAAGATGCCCCCCACAAATCAGTAGAGATTAATGTCAACCTATGACATTAAAGAAGGCAAAATGATAATGAGTTAATTTAAGCCCAAGGTGCAACAACCACAATCAGCAACTGATTACATCAGGACAAATTTGGAGGTCCTAGCCAAGGAAATTCATCCTATGGACCAGATTGAGCTTCATAAACAGACTGGAGAGATGGTCTACTCCACACTGGCTGATAAAGCAATGTTGGCCCATAAATTACAAAACTCCTTGAACAATACCTCTGCTCAATTACATTTGGAGAAAGCCTCTTCTTTGGCCAAGGACAATAGGATAAAATCTTCGGAGGAGATCATCATTGAACCGGGACATGATCCCAAAGATGTTAAAGGCATAAAGGCACTAGTGAAGAAGAAAGAAGAGGACATTGTTGCCCTGAGGAAACAGCTGAAACTGCCTCCTTCTATGCATCCACAGACTGTAGAAGTTGTACAACAGAAATCTGAAGAGGAGATGATGGACCTGCTCATGAAGCTTATTGAGAGATTGAATGATACAGAGTAGGCATTGGAAAAAGCACTAAAGGAAAAGCAGGGAGAGTCGACCTCCCAGCCTCCTGAGGTAATCCCCATAATCTCAACTGCAACCCCCTCCACACTTCGAGCAGCATTGGCTCCCAATGTTCCAGCATCCATAGCAGAGGTCATCACAGGTACGTCTGCAACAACAACAACACCAGGCAATAGTACTAATATGAGCACTGAAGAATTGATAAAAGCCATGAAAGAATTAAAGCTACAAGTGTCAGAATTGAAACTGGTAAAAGAGCAATTGACAAAAGTAGAAAAGAATTATGACAAATCCAAAATGAATGTTGTAGAAAAATAAGGGAGCTTAAGACATTAGAGAATAAAGTGAGAACATTAGAAAAGGATCTCACTCTGGATAAACCCTTGCCTGAGATCAGAAAAATCCTTTCGGAAAATGTCACCGAGTCTATAAATGAAATATGGCCATCTATCCAAGTGATCTATGAGTAGATTGGCTTAATAAACATAGCCCACGAAGTAATTCAGTAGACAAAAGCACAGTTAGGCAAAATGTTTGAAGAAGCTAATCGGCTCACACATTTTTTGAACACCCACAATGCAGAACAACTGGAGCAGTTTGGCATTCTAGATAGGAGAGACACAATTTTGGAAATAAAAAAAGTTCTAACCAAGAGAACTTTAATGCAAAACTTAGAGAGAAGGTGCCAAGATATACAGGTGGAAATCAATGCATTTATGGAGAAGTTCATAGTTTTGCTAAGTAAAGCGCTGCGAAGTCCTTTGGTCATCAATGATAAGTTAATGAAACACATTGATATGTTGATAAATTGAATAAATACGTCGGCAATCAAACTAGCGCATCATCAAGTGCATCAGGGGAGAAAGCACTTCCATCTGGCTGAGTCCTCTACGATAACTTATAAAATTTATTCTACATTGAGCACGAGGTAAAGCATCTATTCACCATTCAGCCTAATTTTTCAGATATACAGAGACTGATGAAACTCTCAGAAAACTTCAGAGGCATAAATTACCAAAGCATAAATAGTGGGAAGATATGTTGGAAATTTTGTAAATTTCTCTGGAGTAAGACATAATTTTTGGGCTATTCTATCATGATAAGATAGACAGGGATTAATGAGGGTCAAATGGGTCAAAGTGTATCAAATCAGGGTTGAAGAACATTTGACAAAGACAAAGCAGCTAGCACAGAATATCAGTGGAAGACAGCTGTAAACCGATTCGCAGAGCCTACCTCTAGCACATTCGACAAAGACAGAGCTGCCAGCACGGCACCAATTTACCTTTTCCCTGTTTTCGAGTGTATTTGTCTTTATCTTTTGTAAAAAATGATTAGGCATCACTAGATATTATCTCCATGAGATATTTTGTATAAATTACCCCCCAAACGAAGTATTTGGGGTTGGTGAGTATTCCTAGATTTTGCTGTAACATTGAGTTTTTGGAATATAAAGCTGCTGGAATCAACTATTGTTCGGCTCACTGGATGAAGAATTGAAGCAGAGGACTTGCCACAAGATTCTTGAATCAACCACCTGACCAATAAGTCCCTTATATCTATGTTTAAAGTTTTTCTAGTTCCTTATATCACCCGTGTTTCAAAATCTGAATGATAAAGATAAAGATTAATTCAAAATATGCTTGAACGCACTCTGTGTTCATCCGTTATCATTCTCTGTGTTTTCTTCAGAATTAGAATAAGCAGTGTAAATCTTAATTGCTCATGTTTCCTAATTCTTTCATATTGATTATTTGTTAAGGAATTCTTAATTTTCTCTTTAGCAGTAATCATCCACTTTCCCTCATTAAATAGGTTGAAAGATTCTTAACCGCCTTTCATCTAATTTGAACCCATTCCATTTGCTTCAGCTCTTTATTTGTTCCCTGTTTGACTACCTTGCCCTGTGTAACCATCCTCTGTTAAGAAACCAAATCCAGAAAGCCATCCTCGTTGACTCCACTAGCCCAATGGACTGAACCTCAGTCTTTCACCTCTGCTCTATTGAATCTCACCACCCAAAAAATCAAACAAAACCCTTGAACCTAATAACTAGCCTAAAATATTTCAAAAAAAAGTTAAATCATAAAGAGAGAGCCCTCTCTGGATATAGATTGGCTAGATTCTGTATCTAAAATATTGGTTTGTGGTTACCTCAGCCTTCTTTCCCTTTCTTACAACTTTGGGGAAAACTTGAGTGATAACAGATAGTTATAATCGGGGATGATCTCTTGGCCATTAATGAGATTGTTCCAGAAAAATATAAGTATCTCATGCCTTTTCAGTTTTGGGCTCATGCATTCATTTAGTTTTGATTATGTTACATAATAATCACCATTCTTCCTTTATTGTTTTGATTAGGGAAAATATATGCAAGGAGGATCTCTCAAGACAAGGTTAGTCAAGAAACAAAGGTATGCTTTTAATCCATTGCTTGAAAATATTATTCATTTGATGATCTATTACTAAAATTATTATGACTAACAGTATTGAATCCTAGTGATTCTTGTTTGGGTGATTCATCTCTTGAAAAATCTACCCACCCCACTCTTATTTGATTTGGTAGAACCTTGGACAGGTTTTGGAAAACCCTAACCGAAGGGTATGTTGTTTGTGAATGTTTGAAACCCTAAACTAATTAGGGATATTCTAAAATGCTAGTTGAAGTATTTATTGATGATTTTATATTTGGGATTTTGATATGATCTAGAAATCCTAACTTGTCAGGATGGAATGATAAGATCTAAAATCCTGGAACCTTTGAAGTTTTGGTAATATAGGGTTTTCTATGTTCTACATTTGAACCCTAGCTCATTAGAGTTTGGTGGAATGTGTGAGTAATACACTTATATTGTCTTAGAATTGATTTACTTGGTATGTGTGTGTTTTCTGATCAAACCCTAGTATAATCAATATGTTTGTGTGTCTGACTCTTATTGATATATGTGAAGTTGGTTTTGACTATCTCATGATATGAAATGTATTTGAATGGTGATGAAATCTAGTCATATAGAGATATGTCCTTTTGGTTGAATCTCTAGCTTGGTCTAGGTCAGATATATTAATGTTATTGGACATATGATATGCTTATGTATGGTTATGAATTCCTAGATATGTGCGTTGACCTAGTCCTTGATGGTCATGAGTCTTAGGATTTAATGAAGTCCTTGTCTGAGATTCTAAGATGTTGATGTTTGGAAATCTAGGGTGTCATAGCTAAACCCTAGTGAAGTTAAAAGTTGTTTAGTATGTGTGATATAACAATATGAAATCTATTAGATGATTGTTGAAAAATGAAAATCTAGGGTTTGGCAGTTAAACCCTAGTAGTGACAATGTGTAGTGTGAAATATAAAAATCGGAGATTTATGCATGTAATGATTGTTGAGATTGGAAATCTAAGGTTTTGGAATTAAGCCTTAGTCTAAGTAAAATATCTGGAATATGATGATTTGAGATTTGTATGAGATTCTTGAATTTGTGAAAATGGAATCCTACGGTTTTAGAGTCAAACCTTAGTCGAAGTAGAAATCTCTATTGAATGTTGACTATATGATAATTTGAGATTTGTGAAGAAATTGTTGAAATTTAAATTTTTGGTTGAGTATGATGATTGCTCAGAAATCTAGGGTTTGCAACTAACATTAGTTGTAATTGGCCATGATAGTTATTGATTGATGGTTGATTAAAAATCTAGGGGTTTGGAACTAACCCTAGTGGAAGTTGGTCAAGTTAATGCCTAAGTTGTGATTGACTTTGATTGTTTCTTTTGTATGAAACCTAAGATTTGTATGAATCCCTAGTGAGAAGTCTATCATATATGTTTTGAAAGGTTCTTAGGTACTTTGAAGGTCTATATGTGTGTAAATGGTTTATATGGTTTTGTATATGTTGTAGTAAGGTATTTCATACCTTTTGAAGACATATTGAAACCTTAGATGGAATTAATGTTGTTATGAAATAGTCTAGGGTGTATAACAAAGTCCCTAGCAATATGTTGAAGAGTATATGTCTCTTGTTTATAATTAAGTCTGGGTATTTGGTATGAATAAAGTAGAAATGATTCTGTGTTTTTGATATGGCTAACATCATGCTTCTATAGTTTTGGTTGTACTTGCTATTTAAGTTGTGCAGGAACAAAATCTTCAACTTGGTGAAGATGCTCGATGTGATAAGCAAGTTGTGTTGGTACACAATCTTCAACTTGGTGAAGATGCTCGATGTGATAAGCAAGTTGTGTTGGTACACAATCTTCAACTTGGTGAAGATGCTCGATGTGACAAGCATGATGAGGTTGATGATAACTCTAATGAAATGGTTGGAAGCCACGAAAATATTCTTCTATGTCGAAAAAGAAAAATTTGATCTCCCAGAGTAAGCATGAATAGAAGAGATCTCCCTAAGATTAAGAGAGACTCCAGATAAAGAGGTGCTTCCTGGTTGAGAGGGAGTGTTAGATATGGTTTTCTTCTTCATATGTCATGCACTAGACCAAGAATAACAACAGTAAGTCTGAGTGAAGGCCATGAACAAGAAAAGAAAATTGGAGAATGCATTTTGAAGTGTTGCTTGAAGAAGGAAAGTATGATCTGAGTGAAGAATATGTTGTTGCATATAAAGTAGGAAGAAAAATGTATGATTGAGGAATCTTCTATCAAAGACTCGGTTGATGGTCCTACTATGGAATTTTGAGAAGCAAAATTTGTTGCATGGAAGACCCTAGAGGTTTTTACTTGGTTATGTACATGCAAAAGTATATTATTGATTGGGGTTGTGTTTGTACAGGTGAATCTCTCAAAGGAAATCATTTTGGTTACCAATCAGTTCGATTGTAAGAGATTGATCATTGTTGATGATTTGTAAAAGTTACACAACATTTTGCCACTATCCTTGTACTCCACGTCCATTATCTTGGAGGACCTCTAAAGTGAACCCGACATGCTTTCCCATCATGAAGAAACTCCTATTATGTTCCTCTTCATGAGCAAAATAATTCCCCTTTGCATCATTTCCCAAGAATCTTCCTTTTGCCCCAGTTTACAAGACCAGTGTTACTGACCAGTTTCCTCCTCGCGCCAATTTATAGAGATTAAAACTAGCACTAACATCGTGCGGAGCAACTGAGCCCTTTTCCAGTCGCATTGATCCTCTTTTGGCAGGTTGTTTAAATATAAAGTCAAAGCTTCCAGCTCTAGAAGCTTCGTAACGGAAGTCTGGTAGATGGTTGGGCTGGATGGAGCCAAAGAAGTTAGTTTGGGATCCTTTCCCCTATTAGGATGGAACAAGCTCAAGAGATAAGACCTTCTCCCATGATGAGAGGAACCATCTCCCATCCATCCAAGCTATATAAACCTCTCTTTTCCCAAGCTAAACTAGTTTTGGAGTGAGTTTGAATGATCAACAAGACATCTATAGCTTGTAGATTTCTAGTGTATGTTTGAGGGAGAATAGTGTGTTTTGGTTTGGTTTGAGACTAGAGGGAAGAGGCCTTAAAACTTCCATTGTTGTGGCTATCCATGAGATGCTAGCAGAAGTGTGGGAACCCGAATACATCGGAGGAGACCAACAACGTCAAGGCATTGGTTGTAATCTCTTTCTGATTTATATGAATACAATTATTGATTGATTTCCCACATGAAGTGCTATTTTACATCTTTATGGCTTAATGTTCCTTGACCTATTAAGTAGGTTGAATACAATATTGTATGCTATCATGTTTGTTGTTGTTGTTTGTTTGCTTGTTTCAGGTATTCAAAGGAAGGAAATGGAAGATAGCTGGAGTAAGGAAGTAGGATCATCACCAAGTGGAATAAAATTCTAAGAGGTAGGCCCTCTTAATTGATTCTAGCTTAAGGATATTTTCCATAGACTATTTGTTTGTGGCTAGACCTGCTCTCTCGGGCTAGAGAAATTGTTTGTGTCCGCACTGAGAATTTACTTGGACCACAAATTGGTGACTCCACTGGGGATCCAATCCTTATGTATGATTGTTTGTCATTTTATGGTTTTGTGTGAACTTTTCTAGTATCACCATTTCCCTTTATTATTCTCTACTTTGCCTGGTTTACTGCTCTGACCCTGAAATTTACATTGGCAAGTCTAGTTTTAGCCTTTCAAAATTTTTATTTTTTTCCTTGAATCCTCGGTCAACACATTTATTTTTCTGACAGTCACACTGATCAGCGTGAGTTTCTCAAAAACGGTCGTGTTGACCCCCTTCTGGCGCTTTTTGTAAGTTAGGAAGTCATGTCGATTCCTGTAGGTGAAGATCAGGGTTTCCCCTAGATCATAGCCAGTGTGTCTTGCCCTTCTAATTTTTGTCTCTCAGCTTGTTTTGGCTGTGTTCTCCTTGGCTGGAAAGCTCTTTTAGCTTGGTTTATATGCTTGTTTGATTTGCATTTTCTTCACTTGGTTTCTTGAGTTCTTGGATGGTGTATAACCCTAGGGCATCTAGTTCGTCACCCATTCACTTGTTTGCATGCTCAACAAGTCAAGTCGATAGTCAAAGTTGCTCCTTGCATTTTGTTTGATTAGTCCTTTTGTTGCTTTGATTTCCATTTAACAAGTTGGAAAAGTTTCGTTTGTTGTTTGAGTGTATCTTTTCGGGCATAGATCACATTTCTCATCTTGTTTTTGGTAGAGTCCTTGCATCATTAGTTTGAAAGGAATTCTCTTTTGTGATTTGCATTTGCTTGTGATCAATTGTATTGGAAATGTTTCATTGAAGTGTTTATAAAAGCATTCGTTTTCTCATTTCATTGAAAAATACATAATTCTAGTTTTCTAAATCAATATGTTACATTAGTTAGCATCATTGAAGACTAGAGTTGCATCATCATTTGCATTGGAAAAGAAATGAATTTTCTTTACTAGTGAAAGGACTGCTTGAAGTGCGTTTGATAGGAAAGTTAGGAATGGGAAAGAGTTTTTTCATCATTTTTTTTAAAAGCAAAATAGTGAAAAGGTCTTTTTGCTTTCGATTACTTGTTTTATTGCATTTTAGTGTGTTTCTTACTCTCATTAGTGTATACAATTCATCGAATTGAAAGGGTCTTGTATCATTTAGCTGCATATAGGAGTTTTTCGAGTCAAATTGATAAGGCCTGAAAACCGAGACATAATTTCAAAATAAACTCTAAAATGTATTCAATTAAACCTAAGGTGCATTCGAAACCTAACGATCACATTTAGAAGGTATAGGCTAGAGACGTGTCTCAGCGTCTTTAAACCTAGCAACCGTCGTTCGCTTTGGCACTAAACAACATTAGTACGGACTTGTGCTCCTCGTACTGCCATGTATTTAGAGGGTGAACCCACTAGGTTGCAATCCTTTATCCATAGGAAGTCGAGTCTGTTGCCTTGTAAACGTGATACACCGCACACAACATTCAGGGATATTGCCTGCCCGTACTTCTCAATTCGTTGGGAGGTATTCTGCAGTTCACGGTTACTTGGTAATCCTTTTTGCCTAGATCATCTTGTGTAGTCATTTTGATCTTTTTCACTCCCTACATATAAAAAATCACTCCCTTAATATATATGTTTTTAATATAATAATAAGTTATTTTAAATTGAAAAATATGTAGGAAAAACTATTATTTATGAAAATGGGAATAATAGAAAAATGAAAAATAAGATAAAAAATCAAAAGTTATATAAAAAAGCGAAATAAATAAAACAAAAATTAGAAACTAATAAAAATGAAATATAAATTTGATCTTAACCATCACTTACAAATAAATAATTTAATATAATAAATTTCGCAAAAATTGTTCCATAATCACATTATTCTGTATAAACAAATTAATACTATTATTCCTTTATAAAAATATTATAAGCACAACAATTTATAATTATAATAAATAAAAATAAAATACTTAACTTTTTTATTAACAAATATTAATAATAAATATAAATTGTAGAACAATTTTTAGCTGTTGGAGTCTCTGCTAAGACTATTTAACATGCTAAGCTAGATCTGTTTCTTCATCTTGTCCTAACGTTGAACCACACTAGTTGGTTCGAAACGCGTCGGCAAATGAAATTTTATGTGATTTACGCTGAAGAATCTCTCGTAATAATAAATATAAATATTATTGAAAAACCATATATTTTGTAAAAATATATATATTATTAACTAAAATTATTTAATTAAAAATAAAATGCAATAAGTAATATTTATATTTATGTTCTATGTAAATGAAGTCCAACTGGTTACATATACATAGTAAAAGAATTTGTTTGAATTATTTTTCATGACAAATTAGTTTGATTTATTAAATATGTATATGTAATGTGTGTGTGAAGTACAAACCGAATTATATTTTCAATACACATTTATTAAATATGTATATGCAATGCCTCGGAAGAACAAGTTAAATTAAATATTGTTTTTCTTTGTAATAATTTATTTTGTATTCTTAAAATCTAATGATATGGAAAGTTAAGGTTTCTACTTATTTGAAACTTGAATCAAGTTTTTGATGAGGAGGATTGATTCACAATTATACAAAAATTTTAAGAGTTTTATTTTACCATATATGTAATTTAGATTATGCTAAAAATCTATTTATGGTATGATTTTTTAGTGATATTTTTTTGTTGAGGTTGTTTTTTAGGTGGGATGTTGATATTAAAAGTTTAAATGGTGGAGTGGTTATGCCACTAATATTAAGATAGAGTTATTTGTATATTGGGGCATCTTTTATTATTCTAGGTGGCTGGAAATTAATGAGATCGATTTATTTGGTGATTTAAATGTGATAATTGATTGGGCAAACCAACGTTTCTCTTTGCAAGTCCTTGCCCTTTCGCATTAGATGATTAGGATTGAGATATTGTTTTCAACATTTCATAGGGTCTCTGTCTCCCACATCGATAGAGAACAAAATGTTGAAGTGGAATCATTATCCAAAGATGGACACAAGGCATCCATGGATAAGATTCATTTACAAGCATTTTTAAATGGCTCCCTTATGCGGGATGGACTTCTAGAAATATGAGAGGCTCCTGTTTTTCTGATCAGATTTTCTACAGTTTCGAGATTCGACATCATAATTTTGTTTGGCATTTCCTAGGCTTTTCTGTAACTGATCAGTATGTTCTCTGTTTTTTTAGGTGCAATTTTGATTATCATATGTTTGTATAAGGGATCAAAGAGACCTTCTTCTCATTGGAGGATAGTAGGAGTTTTATTACCATTGTGTTTATGTCTTTATCAATTATGAGGATATATAGAAACCTGTAGTGAAGAAGTAGTGGCTTGGATCTACTCAATTTTGTAAAATTTTCACATATAAATAAAAAATTCATTTATTTCTTCTTAAAAGCATTATATTTATACCTAAAGAGCATGTTATATTATCCTTTCAATAAAAATGAAGTATAATTCATTATATATAGTATAATATGTAAGAATTTATTTATTATATGATAAAAAAGATACTTACAAGAATTTATTTATTATACAATAAAAAGATACTTACAAGATTCACATTAGTTGGTTTGTTGATTTAGTCTCCATTACATTTTAAATTCAAATTTTATAGAAAAGACATTTGCGTGAGCTAATTTAACATTCAAATCTTATAAAAATAGATTGAAAATAAGAACCAATTAACTTTCTCAATCCTTTGAAAATATCATTTTCCTATCCAACAACATATTAATTAAATAAACATTACAACTTTATTTAAATGTTAATGTTTTTAACTTATAAATATCATTACATGTGACTTCATAGAACATGAATATTTTATATTATAAATATCCCTATATGTGGCTTCATATGTCATGAAGATGAATGAGAAGGCAAAATCCTATTTGCTAAGAGGGAATTTGGAAACTATGATATTGACATAAAGTTTCCCCATGATGGCACTTTGAAAAAACAATTGTCCCTTTAGTAGCACATCTCTGACGTTCCAAATATTCGAAATAGTAAATTAATGAATTAAATATTCTATATTATGGTAGGCTGCCGTTTGTACTCCATTTCCAAGTTAATAATTTTTCTAAGCTTTTTAAAAGGAAAATTAAATTAAAATGCCTCCAATATAAAATAAATGAAGGCATGTGGTGGTTTTCATTATTTGAATTGTTTCCTTTTTTCATGCCAGGATCCCATCCATTAGGAAAGCCGGTGATGAAGGGGAATCCATTCCGTAAATAATATTTATAAATTTCAACTTCTAAGTGTCTTCCATCCATTAAAATTCAAAATATGCTTCGGAAAAGGGGTCCTTACACTTTGTGAATTTTAAAAGACAAGATGTTACGACAGTTTATATTTATTCGAGGTGTATTCAATGTATCTCCACTTTTTAAAGTGAAATCTAAAGTGGTACCTTTCTTTAACTTCTTTTCTTTATTCTATAAAGTTAGTTTAGATGGTTGTATGAAGGTTATTAAGTTTTATGGTCTAACGATTTTCGATTTATTTTTTAATGAACTTTATTATTTTGAGTGGTTGGAGATTTTTATGGTCACATATTTCTGGAATTGTAGTGTGTAATATGGTTGATTTGTTAAAATAGTGATTTATTTATCATGAAGGATTAATAAGAGTCTGGTCATTAAACGAGCGTTGGAGAGTTTATTGGAACAACGGTCAATTGTGAATTAAATGGTGACTCCAATATATCATGAGGGACCAATGAGAGTCTGGTCACTAAACCGGTGTTGGAGAGTTTATTGGAACAAATATTGAATTATAGGTTATTTGGTCTAGCAGTCAATTGTGAATTAAATGATGACTCCATCTATCATGAGGGACCAATGAGTTTATTGGAACAAATATTGAATTATAGGTTATTTGGTCTAGTGGTCAATTGTGAATTAAATGGTGACTCCATCTATCATGAGGGACCAATGAGTTTATTGGAACAAATATTGAATTATAGGTTATTTGGTCTAGTGGTCAATTGTGAATTAAATGGTGACTCCATCTATCATGAGGGACCAATGAGTTTATTGGAACAAATATTGAATTATAGGTTATTTGGTCTAGTGGTCAATTGTGAATTAAATGGTGACTCCATCTATCATGAGGGACCAATGAGTTTATTGGAACAAATATTGAATTATAGGTTATTTGGTCTAGTGGTCAATTGTGAACTAAATGGTGACTCCATCTATCACGAGGGACCAATGAGAGTCTGGTCACTAAACGAGTGTTGGAGAGTTTATTGGAACAAATATTGAATTATAGGTTATATGGTGACTCCATCTATCATGAGGGACCAATGAGAGTCTGGTCATTAAACCGGTGTTGGAGAGTTTATTTGAACAAATATTGAATTATAGGTTATTTGGTCTAATGGTCAATTGTGAATTAAATGGTGACTCCATCTATCTATCATGAGGGACCAATGAGAGCCTGGTCACGAAACGAGTGTTGGAAAGCTTATTGGAACAAATATTGAATTATAGGTTATTTGGTCTAACGGTCAATTGTGAATTAAATGGTGACTCCATCTATCTATCATGAGGGACCAATGAGAGTCTGGTCATTAAACTAGTGTTGGAGAGTTTATTGGAACAAATATTGAATTATAGGTTATTTGGTCTAGCGGTCAATTGTGAATTAAATGGTGACTCCATCTATCATGAGGGACCAATGAGTTTAGTGGAACAAATATTGAATTATAGGTTATTTGGTCTAGCAGTCAATTGTGAATTAGATGGTGACTCCATCTATCATGAGGGACCAATGAGAGTTTGGTCACTAAACCAACGTTGGAGAGTTTATTGGAACAAATATTGAATTATAGATTATATGGTGACTCCATCTATCATGAGGGACCAATGAGAGTCTGGTCACTAAACCGAGGTTGGAGAGTTTATTGGAACAAATATTGAATTATAGGTTATTTGGTCTAGCGGTCAATTGTGAATTAAATGGTGACTCCATCTATCATGAGGGACCAATGAGTTTAGTGGAACAAATATTGAATTATAGGTTATTTGGTCTAGCAGTCAATTGTGAATTAGATGGTGACTCCATCTATCATGAGGGACCAATGAGAGTTTGGTCACTAAACCAACGTTGGAGAGTTTATTGGAACAAATATTGAATTATAGATTATATGGTGACTCCATCTATCATGAGGGACCAATGAGAGTCTGGTCACTAAACCGAGGTTGGAGAGTTTATTGGAACAAATATTGAATTATAGGTTATTTGGTCTAGCGGTCAATTGTGAATTAAATGGTGACTCCATCTATCATGAGGGACCAATGAGAGTCTGGTCACTAAACCGAGGTTGGAGAGTTTATTGGAACAAATATTGAATTATAGGTTATTTGGTCTAGCGGTCAATTGTGAATTAAATGGTGACTCCATCTATCATGAGGGACCAATGAGAGTCTAGTCGCTAAATGAGTGTTGGAGAGTTTATTGGAACAAATATTGAATTATAGGTTATATGGTGACTTCATCTATCATGAGGGACCAATGAGAGTCTAGTCACTAAACGAGTGTTGGAGAGTTTATTGGAACAAATATTGAATTATAGGTTATTTGGTCTAATAGTCAATTGTGAATTAAATAACGGTCACTTGTAAAATAAATAACTAATATATTTGACCACTTATATTTTGTTGATAAATTAATATTTGACCAACCAGAAAATGATTAGAATAGAATATGCTACCCAAAATTAAATAAGAATTGAACAAATGAATACATTGTTGATTTCATGAAAGAAAGTTGAATCATAAATGATATTAAGAATTAGGTCATAAAGTTGTAATTTCAAGTTTAAAGATAATATAATAAAATCTTATTGATAATATAATAAAATCCTATTGATAAAAGGGATTAAATTATTGAAGAAAAAGAATTAGATTAGAAATAAACTAATAATATTAAGAATTATTAGAGAAATGTAATAATCGAAGATTAATCATAACAACCATAGATTCTATATTTTAAGAATGACAAATATAAAGGAATTGGATTTCTTTATAGGGATTTGAGTATTAATTAATAAGTCAATGTGCATTCATAAATGAAAGTCAAATTAACAAAATAAAAAGGAAATTTTATAAATAAATAAAATCAATATTAAAGTGTAATGAGGAATAATGAAAACTAAGGTCTAAAATGAGGAGTTGTTTTAGTGTGACTTTTTGGATTAAAAATTTGTTGTGAAATCATGATTTGTGTTATTTAAATTAGTTTTTTGACTCTAGATATAGATTCAACACCCTGAACAACCCCTAGGGCACTTCTATTGTGTAGGGTTTACCCATCAAACTTGTGATTTCAATGAATTCGTGCTAGATTTTAGAGAAATTAGACCGGAAAAATCCACCGGAAAAGCTTCCAAAAAGTCGCACTAAAGACAACTCCCTAAAATGATATCTATAACACTGATAAAATGAAATGGATAGGAATTCTATGAAGACAAATTTTTAAACTCGGGGGTAAACTATTAAGACAATTACTAGAACAAGAGATAAGGAAGGAAAGAAAAAAGAGGCACTTGGAAGGAGGACATTGCAAACAAGGGGGAGGGACAAGGGTCAATGGATGAGATGGTGGACGACGGACTTCCAGGATTGACTAAGCCTACAACCATCCTCCCTATTAAAGTTACTAGGGTTTTTCTTGAAAGCTTCTCTAATAATGCAAAATTGTAAAATGATGCAAAAGCTATAATTTATTTTACTAAGAATATAATTTATAAGAGTGAAAATTTTAAATTTAATTTAATTAATATTTATCTTTTTATTTTATTTTTTTTTATTGAAATAAAATTTGATAATGAAAATATGTGTACATTATATTGTTGTTATTATAACATTATACTAACTAAATTTAAATTTAAGTAATAATGTTAACATCATTAATTCTTCAAACCTTCAAACTATTTTGATGAAGGAGAACTAAAACTTATTAAAATTATAAATTGAAATTTATTATTATTTAATTAAATGTATTATTTTTACTTTCAATAGATTTTACCAAATAACATTACAAACATTTTTTTGGTTATTTTTTATGTTTTTCCATTATTCTATAATGATAATTTATTATTATTTTTTGGTGGCAAATAATTTATATTATATTAACAAAAATGGAATACATAGAGTACAAGCAAAAATGCACGAAGAGACACAGTTCATAAGTGCCACAGAAGGATGCAGAAGGAATACCATCTACCTCAAGAAGGGGAAACTAGATTAAGAAAGGCAAAAAACAAAAAGCAAGGGAACTTAGCATAACAATTACTAGGAAGCTTGTTGTTGCCTCAATTCTAACATCCAGCTTCAAGAAAAATCGACAAAACATACCAAGCATAAAATGAACCTAGTCAAGCTGAGCTAGCGCCACGTGGGCCAGAGAGAGCATGGACGAACTACTTTTGTGCACATTCGCTATTTTTTGGACTAGTAACATCAGCATTTTCGAGGTTGGAAGGGCCTACTTTAGGTTATTCATCCATGATGAAACAATTGTATGGACTTGGATGAGGGGGAGAGGGCCTTTCTTCAATCAACTAGATGTCCATGGGATTGAATGAGGTGTCTAGCAACTCACGGGCCGAAGAATTATGCCTAGCACCAACTTAAATGGTGGATGGTGAGGACGAGTTACGAGGGACTGAAACTGAAGCAGAAGGACCAAGAGAGGAAGATGAGGGAAGTTATGGAGGGATTGTTATGTTAAGGCCACGGGAGAGATGACAGAGGGAAGAGTAAATACGATTGGTGTGGCATCAGGGTCGGCTATCCTCTTAGTAGCACTAAAGTGTTTCTATTCCTGGGTTAGGAGGTGGCGGGCAAGGAGATTGTGGAGCACCCAGAGAGCATTTACAACCCATCGAACCTCCTCCATTTCCAAACCAATCACATGTCGTCGAATGTGAGGGGGACGTCACTATAAAAAAGAGCCATTTATTCTTCTGTTGTCGGGGTTGTTGGTGGGTGAAATCACCCTCGTCCATGACCCCCACATCAAGCTCGACCTCGTTCTTGAATCATGGGTTCAAGTTGGAGGGCAATGAAATTCATTGGAGGCACAGGGGTAGTAGAAGCTAAGGGATCAGAGCAGGTGTAGATGCAAGACTGGGCATGGAGCAAAATGACCAAAGAGTAATGAGGAACACTCTAAAATATTGGCATGGTGAGCAACATAAATGTATGCAAGGAGGTGCCCAAGAGTATGTTAAGCCTAAGTGTGTGAGGACATAGCGAAGGACAAGACTTAATGACTTTTTTTGGGGGGGAAAAAGATCCTTTAATTAATCAGAAAAAGTTACATATAGCTTGAATTTCCAAAATAGGACTAAAATCCAAGAGATACTTGATACTAACAAGCTACCCAAGAGTAGATAATCATAAAACTACTACGATAATCATAACAACATAGAAAACTCCTTGAGGATTGAAGATTTCAAGGGGGGGAATGCTTTTGAAATTTGCATGACTTTCCCCAACTTGGCTAAATTTTCACCATCTTCTTGGATTTGTGCCTTATTTCTCTTATGACCTCATTTTTTGGCTTCTTTGTCTTACCTGGAGACCACCTTGAAATCCATTGTATGAACCCTGGGATTTGACTGTGAGGAATTCTAGCCCAAATGTTTGCTTCGAAGATAGACCTTATACAAAATCCTAGCTTCATGAGTTACCATGCCATTCACATCTTTTCTATGTTATTATTCTACAAGGGCAATAAGTCATGGGTCATCTAGATCCATATCCTTTGTTAGAGCTTTTGCTTTAGCTTCTTCCAAAGGGGAGCTAGTCATCTCATATGGTAATGGATTTTGTTAATGCTCTTCAAGATACGTTTGTCTAACCTTAATAGGGTTCTAGGATTTACCTTTTGTTGATTGCATGTTTGATTGAATGTTAACTTGCTCTGGAGACACCTTTGGAAAGGAGAGAGACTCGAACCTATTTTCAAACTTAGGGATCTAGTTAGGATTTGAGGTACCTTGGGGACTCAAATTTTTTCTTTTTGGGGGATTTTTCTCGAATCAATTGACTCTTTCAGAAAAGGGTTTTCTTCAAATGATTCCTTGTTATTCATCGGACAATCCCTAATAAGATACATGCTATTTTTATGACAACGTTTGCATCTAAAGGGTGTTGGAAAAAGTAACTATGTTCGGTCTTCGATAATGTACTTGAGTCATTATGTAATGTACTTGTCAAAAGAATAAAGAAATGAATTTTTATTATTATTGTTGTGACTTATTAAAGCATGGATTTCATGCTTGGGTCACCATTGTTTTAGGTCAAAGTCCTCATTGAGGACTTCTAGGATTTCTTCTGAGTCTATGGAATTTTTGTACATTTAAAGAGACCCTTCTTAGGATTTTGAATCATGTAAAAAGGTTAAGTGTTGAGTCAAATATGAATTATGTAACCTCCACACCATGTCAGCCTAAGAGAAGATCAAGTCGGCCTAAGGACCCATTTGACCCCATAAGAAGCCTATAAAAGGAAGGACTTCAAATTCATTTGAAGCATCACTTCTCATTCTCTCTCTACTGGGTAGAAGTGTGAATTTTGTTTACTCGACAAAAGTGTGAAGTAGGAAGTTGGGAAATTTTTTCACCAGGAAGCCGAAGTGAATGTGAGTTTGGGGGAGTTTAAGGAGTCAAGGAAAATCAAAATTTCGGTAGTGCTCTCTCTCTATTTCGTGTTCTGGATTGGGAGAACGAAGTCTTCCAAGTTGGACTGCTGCCAAAAGCTATTAGATGTTGCATGTTGTTGCATAGTCGAAGTTGTTGGGAAGAGGTCAATCTTCTGGAGGCTAACTTGGTGTGGAGGGAAGGTCTAGTCTTGGTCTAGGGTGAAGAGTCTCAAAGAATATTATTGAAAGGAAGAATTACTTTGACTGGGTTTTCCCCTTGAGGGGGGTTTTTCCTTGGCATGTTCCTACATCTTATGTCCATTGTTTTATGTATTATTGCTTTTGGTAATTGCCTAATGAACTAAAGAAAGAAGATATAAAGAATCGTAATAATAAGAAACATCACAAGTAATTATCAAGATCAAGGAAATCTTTACTGCCTTTTTGATTTTCCAACATGGTATCGGAGCTTTGGTGAAGAAAGAAGAAAAAAGAAGATTCATTCATAGCCATTATCTCAGGGAAGGAGACTATCATATTCAAGGAAGATGTCTAACTCTATCAAGGGTGAGCACAAACTTGAAGGAGCATCTAAATTCAGATCCTAGAAGAAGGGGATTTACCTAATCCTCGAGAAGAACAAGGTGATATACTTAGTTAAAGGAAATGTAAAGAAGCCATTGATGTTGACAAAGCAAAATTTAGGGATCTAGAATTGGTGGCTATGGCTCTTATGTTAGAAGGGATAAAATACAATCTTGTACCATTTGTAGCTAACATCGATCATGCTTAGGATATATATGAAGCATTGTCGAAGTTGTTCAATATTAAGAACATTGGTCATGAAGCAAGTTTGAAGAATGAGTTGAGGACTACGAATATGACTAAAGAAGATACTGTAGAAACCTTCTTTGTGAAGATAGCTAGACTCGGTGATGATCTCTTGGCCATTAATGAGATTGTCTAGAAAAATATAAGTATCTCATGGCTTTTCAATTTTGGGCTCATGTATTCATTTAGTTTTGATTATGTTACATACTAATCACCATTCTCCCTCTATTGTTTTGATTAGTGAAAATATCTGCAAAAAGGAGGATCTCTCAAGACAAGGTTAGTCAAGAAACAAAGGTATGCTTTTAATTCATTGCTTGAAAATATTATTCATTTGATGATCTATTACTCTCAAGTAGACTTTCAGGTAAACATTGGGAAGACACCAGACATAGGGAAACCCCAAGACACATATAACATAGCTGAGTCCACCAGGAAGTCAGCTAAGAAACAAGTGATGAGCACCCCGACTACACAGATCAATTCAAAGGTCAAAGGTAGTAGTTTGGAGCAGGAGTGGGATCAGTTTAATCAGAAATTGCAAGGCACTCCCAAGCCACAAATACCCAAGAAAAAGTGGAATGTAAAACTCTTCTGCATGTTCATAAGGATATAGAGCTCAAGTCTGTCGGCGAACAATCCAAGCTTATGGAGCAACAAGCAACAATGTCCCAGCATACTGAAATTATCCCTGCTCTTCCCACATCAGAAATTGTTTTGAAAGTAACTAAAATACCTCCACTTGATGTGTTCTATAGCCCTCTCCACAAGGATGTAGTAAGAAGGCAGAGAAAAAGGAGAAGGGTAGATACACCCAAATTTCCACCTGGAAACGAGTTGATGGACATTGTTTGGAAGGACATTCCTTTATATCCGGCCGAGAACTTGACCAGACTATCACAGTTCATAAGAGCACACACATTGGCCACTATGTACAAGGCTAGTGAAGTCTCTACTTCGTTAAGGGAAAAATAGGAGAGAATTGCACAACTCGAACAGTAGCTCAAAGCAGAGAAAGCAAGCGTAAACAGGCAAGCAACTAAGTAGCTTGCACAATTGCAGCAAGAAATGGAGGTCTTGAAAATAATCCATGAAGCCAATATATCGACCAAAAAGATGCAACTCCAAGAAATGCAGCAATCCATGGAAAGATACAAGGATGTTCCCACTACTGATAGGTTTATTAAAGAGGCACTGGAATTAAATTCCCTTCTGGTAAAATAGCAGGAGTATTCTACCAAAAGATGTCACACATTATTCCCTATCTGACTTTTAGCGACCAACTAACAGAGAAGGAAATCAACCAAAGAACTAAGTTTAACGATTTAAACACCAAAATCTCTGAGTTCATCCAATGGAAGGAAACAAAAGACGGAAGGAAAACCAATCTACCCGAGATTGAGGAAACCCATAAAGACATTCTCTTCACGGACTGGGATGTGAGAATCAAATAGGCCGAGCTAGCAGTCGTAAGGGCAACCGGGGTATCAAAGAATATCATTAAGGCAGTGAATCACATCCTATTCGCCACCAATCTCATTAAAGAAGGAAATCTAAAAGAAATGCTCGATTTACATGCTCTGTATAAAAGCTGGCAAGAAAAGACAGGGAGTGAAATAGAGGCAATTACAAAATTGACCACGACCAGTTGGGAGTCGTACTGGCAGTATCTTTTTAAGCCACACAGCTAGATTATGACTCTCAAATGTTCCCTTCATATGACTCAATGGATGCTACCACCTCTCACCGATGTGATCTTCACAGGACAACTCAGGACACATTTCGGGGCACCTCTTCAAATTCAACGAATGACTGATATTTGCGATTTAAAGGACAAGCTGGCAGAAAACAAGTCATCCTCTTAGTTCTGTTCATTTAGCCTCTGTTTATTTTTGGAGTTAGTTACCTAGTTAGGAGGAAGGTTGTTTGAAACCTCCTCAAATTTTGTATAATCTATTTTTGCACATAAGTTAGAATAGTATTTATACCCTTCTCATGCATTTAGAGAAGGGTCCAGAATTTTATCAAAAACATTTGCAAAGAATGCACTATTGTAAGTTTGTGAATGCTTTGGTGAAATTATGGAACATGATCATTTCTTTTAGAAACCATACTACTTTCCTTTGTTGATGCACTTTTGTATTCTTGGGAGACAATTTTATTTGAAGAAAGAAGTTGTTCTATGTCATTTGTCAAATGAGCAGGACTTCACACATATGGTACTATTATCTTGTATGGTTGATTCTGTTTACATTTAATTAGTGGCAAAACTTTACTTTCATGAACTGTATGTGAGATAAATTGTTTATGTTAAGCGTTAATTGCACTTTTGTAGATGCCTAGCTGAAATTATGATTTTCATATATAACTCATCATATATGCGATATATTTTATAAATTTATTTGACTAATTATTTAGTCAAAAGATTTATCTTTTACGTTATCATCTATGTTTAGTTTTGTTCAGTCTTTAGTATCACATGTTAAACAAATATGTTTATAGATCGCATACCACACATGAATACCCAAGTTTATATTAGAATAAGTTAGTTAGAGAATTGCATCAAAGAATAGGTCATTTAGATTATCATTATTCTATTGCAAACACTCATGAACCACCCACTTTCATCTTAAAACCCACCTTGGGAAACTGTTCCTATTACCCCAAGCCGGAGCCACCACTTTAAACGGAAAAGGAGTTAAGGTCTAGACTGGGTGGTTATCCCCCATGTTTCGACAGTAGAATTCTGAGGCCGAACCGTTTTTGTGCTAGAAGGAGGGAATTCAATTGTGAATGGCATATAAACCTGAAGATCATTCGAAAAGCATTCATAAGAGTCAAAACCCATCCACCATTTCTACACCTTCTGAATCTCAATCAGAATCTCCTAATCAAAAGTATGATGTTGTAGAAACATGTCCCTTGTCTCCTGAAGTAGTAAGGCAACCACCCTCTCCATATTACACTCCCGAGTCTCCCGAAGTTCATTATTTGATACAGAAATTGGAACAGATATCCATTTCTGTCAAGAAACCAGAGAGACCTGATGTTTCTGAAGAAAGTGTTACCTCCTTATTACAACAAACTAGTGTATTGACTAGACTGCAAAGTGAAAGACTTGGGGTCACCCCTTTCATGTTCCCCATCCCTCCACGACGTAGGAAAGTTACTTCATAAAGATCTGAATTAGATACTAGTGAGATCACATCACCTTTCCATCCATTCACTTCCCCATCCACTTCTACTCAATCCACGAATTCTCAACTATCCAATCCTCTAATTAGTACTACAATTAGTAGTACTAACCCAATAGTAAGTTCTTCACCATCTATACCTACTTCTGGACCGACCTTACCATCTTCTCAGCTCCCAACTCAAGTTATGACCAATCAACCTTGGACAAACCCTGGTGCTGTCCTAGCTACAAATCCAAATGCACTCCTAGCAAACTCAAAAAAATGGCTATCTAAGTATAATCCTGACGATGCTCTCCCAACCGAAGAACATCTAAATAATTTTATGTTAGCCATGAATCTCAATGGGGTTGCACATGAAGATGTTGTAATCAGACTGTTTCCTTATACTTTGCAAGGATATGCTGGGTCTTGGTAATTTTGCCTTCCAACGGGTTCAATTAGAGACTGGGATACTTTTCAAGAAGTATTTCTTGTAAAATTTGGTGATGATAGGACCATGGCATCCTTGATCAATGATCTTTTTAATTTGAAAGCTAATATAGATGAAAAGATCAAAGATTTCAACTCCAAATTTAACAAATTGCTAAATAAAATCCCAACTGCCTCTAAACTTGCTTTAGATGTACAAACAAAATGGTATATATCATCTCTTCCTTCTAATAATGCAATTTTTGTAGATAGAGCCAATAAGTCTACCCTTGTAGAAAACATGAAAGAATCCCTGTCTGTACAAAGAAGAACCATAGCTTCGGAAAAGAGATCACAAACATACGAAAGGAAGTCAAAGAATGTAACATTTAACGATGACTCTAAGAAGAAAGCTTCAAAGGACCCTTTGGATCTTGAAGGCCTTCAAAAAGTGTCAAAAACAATGTCTAATGAAATGGTGGAAATAAAAAAAGAGGTCACAGAATCCTCCGCTCCCAAGAAACCTTTTCGATCATTCAAAAGGAACTCTTCTTCTACATCACAACCCCCAAACACCATTTCAAATGCTGAGTCTAACTAAGAAATGGAAGAATATTCACCAAACGATGAGGAAGCTGAAACGAAAGAAGAAATTGAACTAAATGGGATGTGGGATTTCATCCTCCCAACTGAAGAAGAGGCACAAGCAATGCCAATGAAATCTAAGACTAGCCAAACCGATCCTATTCCTCTAGATTCTGCAAATACCTCAAGAACATTGGTAATCTAGAATACAGTGGAATACAATATATTGGAGGACATGAAAAAGACTAGAGCTAACATCTTGTTGCATGAGATCACTAAACTCAAACATCAACAGAAGATTCTATTAAGAGAGTTCAAAGCAGTTCCAATATCTCCTCTGCCATCTGCTGTAGTTACTCGAGCTGCCTACGATATGGGAAAACCGCCCTCATCCTCAAACAAAGTAGATCCTTTAGATCTAGTTCTGATTGGTGATAGGTCTATTTCTCATGTTCCTCCATTTCTACTCACTTATGAAATTTTCAACAGGAATGTTCATAACTGCCTTGTTGATTCAGGAGCCTCCTCAAATATAATGCCAAGAGCTGTGTGTACCAAATTGAACATTACACCTCAAAAATCTGCAGTACACATAGTTTAGTTAGATAGGACAAAAGTAGAGGTGCTTGGAGAGATAGCATCAATTTCAATTAGGATTTCCTCTAATCCAAAATTTTCACAAATAATTGATATTTTGGTGGCTGATACCCCTGAATTTTATGGTTTGATTCTCAATAGGGATTGGTCTGAAAAGTTGCACAGTTATTTCGCAACTGATTGGTCTCACACGTGGTTGCCACACAACGATAAACCAAACCAAATCAGCGTAGACCGTGAGAAATTCATGAAATATACAATCACTGACCTCGAGGGAAGCAATGAACCTATTGCCTTCACTAATAATATCATTGGAAATTACTCACCCAAGTCCTCTTTAAGATCCTTTAATGCCCATAGGTCTCCCTTTTTAGATAATGCTGTAGTTTCTCATATTGAAATTTTTTCACAAACAGATGCTTCCAAATGTATAAATTTAGTAGATAAAGTTTCTAATAACTCTCTGTTCTAGACTCTCTATTTTGACGGTTATAAATCAGAAGATGACGTAGGTGCATAATGCATTTTGATCAATCTGCAAGGAGATAAAACCATGCTAGCCTGCAAACTTGAATTCCAGTGCACTAATAATATCGTTGAATATGAAGCACTGATCCAAGGATTGTATAAATCCATCAGTCTTATGTCAAATACATGCAAGTTTATGGTGATTTTGAAATAATTGTGAAACAGGTGAGAAATACAATTCATTTTCTCTTTGGGTACCTTAAACACTATCAATCGTTAGCTCAGAAATTGACTTCTCGTTTTTATGCTTTTAACATATCTTCAGTCCCTAGACTGCAAAACAGAAGTGCTGACTTACTTGCTAATGTGGCATCCATGCTTATACCCTCAAAAGACTTTAGTCTAGATAGATTTTCAATAGAGTTAATATTTAGGCCATCTATTCACGACAATGTAACAAATTGGAGAGTATTCAACAACGATGCGGATATAGTTAATTTCCTTAAATCAGAAGGGTCGTATGAAGAATATATCATAGATGAACATATGCATGATATAGAAATCAAACATAATCATGATCAAAACCCAATCCCAATGTCTATGGTTAATATGGAATATCTCTATGATCTAAAGGATAGGTTCAAGAGAATTACCAACTCCAAAACTCAAAGTTCTACTCTGAGATTTGAAGTAGTAAACCTAGGATGAACTGAAAAACCTCAAAATGTCAACCTAGGTCTTGACCTATCATATGAAGAAATAATATCATTCATTAGGTTGTTGAAACATACAAAGGTGTCTTTTCCTGGGATTACGTAGATCTCAAGACCTACGATACCTCTGTAATTCAACATACCATACCTATGACTTCGAATGAAAAGCCAATCCAACAAAAGCTTCGCAAAATTCACCCAAACCTTGAGAGTCAAATCAAATCTAAATTGAACAAGCTTCTGGAGGCCAAAATAATCTTCCCCGTTAGACATTATAAGTGGGTATTGAATATGGTACCCGTAAGGAAAAAGAATAGTGATATTAGGATTTGTATTGATTTTAGAAACTTGAATAAAGCTTGTCAAAAAGATAATTTTCCCTTGCATACTATGGAACAAATATTGCAATCAGTTGCAGGTTCCGAATTAATGTCTTTTCTAGATGGATTCTCAGGATATAATCAAATTCTTGTGCATCCAGATGACATATTAAAGACAACATTCAGGACCAAGTGGGGAACATATGCCTATCAGAAGATGCCTTTCAGACTCATTAATGTTGGTGCATATTTCAATGTGCTATGGACATTGCCTTCAGAGGTTTAATTAATAAATCAGTTGTTATTTACGTGGATGACATCATAGTCTATTCCAAGGATAGAAACAATCATTTAAGCGGCCTGAAGCACATTTTCGAAATATGCAAGAAATATGGCATTTTCTTAAATCCCAAAAAATCTTATTTTGCTTTACTAGAAGGAAAACTCCTTGGGTTTATAGTATCCAAGAAAGGAATTTACATTGATCCTGATAAAGTCCAAGAGATTGAAAATATTCCCCTCCCACACAACAAAAAAAAATGCAATCATTCCTAGGCCAAATAAATTTTGTAAAAAGATTTGGTCCAGATTTTTCACAAATTGTCCTACCCCTTCAAGCACTGATAAGAAAACACATAGTTTTCAGATGGAGCAAGGATGAAAGAGAGTCATTTGAGTTTATTAAAAAAGCCATTATTAATGCTCCTTCATTGACAACCCCCGAATTTCTCAAACCTTTTGTATTATATACTTTTTCATCTGATACATCATATGCGGTAGTTTTGACACAGTCGAACGATGAAAATATTGAGGCACCCATCTCCTTTTTCAATTCACAGTCGAACGATGAAAATATTGAGGCACCCATCTCCTTTTTCAATTCTAACTTGCAAGGCGCAGAATTAAATTATTCAGCTGTCGAGAAACAAACATTCACTATTTTTAACACTTTGAAACATTTCAGACCTTTTCTTCTTAAATCCCATACAAAGATAGTTGTACCCTACCCTACAGTAAGACAACTATTGATCCAAAGAGAAGTAGGAGAGAAAAGAGCTAATTGGGTGACTACGCTTCAAGAATATGATGTAGAAATCCAGCTAGCTAAATTGTCAAGGGCCAAGGTTTTTGCAAGATGTTAACAGGAGCTTCCTAGTTACCACTAGAAGAAGATCAAGGTAGTGAAGTGCAAATATTAGAGGTAAGCCTCAATGATACGCAAGCACAATATGTTGATTTGAAATTTTATCTAAACGATGGATATGCTCCTATATATCTTAATTGTAGAACAAAGCGAGCTTTAAGATTAAAATCAAATCAATATGAGCTAGTCAATGATGTATTGTTTAGAAAAAATTATGATTCAGTATTGCTAAGATGCATGGAGAAACCTAAAGCCAAAAAGGTCATGTAGGAATTACATGATGGACCAGCTGGAGGACATTTTGGAGGAAATACCACAACTCACAAAATCCTGCATGCAGGATATTATTGGCCAATGGTATTTAAAGATGCACATGAATATGCAAGGAAGTGCAAAACTTGTCAAACCACAGCCGAAAGAGAAAGAAAGCCAACATTCCCTTTACAACCAGTTAACCTCCAACAACCATTCAAACAATGGGGATTAGACATAATCGGTGAGATTGTTCTAACTCTTCCAAACAACATAGTTACATCCTTACAACGACTGATTATTTTAGAAAGTGGGTAGAAGTTGTCCCATTAAAGATAGTTAATACAGAAAACATCACAGACTTCATTGATCAGTACATAATTACCAGGTTTGGCTTACCCCTAACTTTAATGTTTGACAATGCATCTTACTTTTCTGGAAATAAAGTGAGGTTTCAAGTTGAAATATTCAACCAATTATTATTCTCAAGGTAACGGATTAGCAGAATCAACAAACAAGAACCTCATCAGAATGATCAAAAGGACTATTGATCAAAATCGCAGGAATTGGCACAAAGCGTTAACATTTGCTCTATGGGCAGACAAGATTACTCAAAAAGCCTCTATTGGTTCTTCTCCTTTAGTTTATGGAAAAGAAGTTGTTCTTCCCACAAACGTAGCAATCCCATCTCTTTCCATAGTATAACTCATTGATGAAAACCCTTCTTCTTCTTCTCTCCATGCTAGACAATTTCAGTTTCTCAAGCTTGAAGAAGAACAAGAAAAGGCTAAAGCAACCCACTTCCATCATTGACAATTAGTCAAAGCTTCTTTTGACACAACTTCTGCCAATCAAAAAACTCTTTAAGTAGGCGACTTGGGTTTGAAATGGGACAAAGAACACGAGGAAAAAGGTAGGCATACCAAATTCCAAAGACTATGGCTTAGCCCTTTTCAAATCATTGAAAAATTGGACAATCAACATTTCTTTTACAAGACTTGTCAGGTAAGAAGGATTCTTTGCCCGTTAATGGGAAAATTAAAAAAAAAATTACTTTTCCTAGGAGATAACCTCTTCCAATTTTGTACATATTTCCTTTTAGGAAAATAATGGTTAACTAGTATTTATTTTTGGCTTTTCAAAATAAAATCTTTGATAATATTTTTGTTTTTTCACTTTTATAAGTAAGCAAGAGTTAAAAGGAATAATTAGGGCATTTGAGTACTAAAGTAAACTTGATTTCTTTGGAAAAACTTGATCTTGCTTAAAACGTTTATTCTACGAACAAACTCTTATCTTAATAGAGTATGAAGGTTTTGTTATTAGCCAAGAAAAGAATCTTTAACCTAGTAAGGACTTTCTGCAAACGAGTATCTTAAAAACTCTATCATTATCACTCAAAATTCTCAAAAGAACCAATGATTTACCCCATCTGTTAAAATTTTCCTTTTTCAGAGTGTAATTCTAAAATATATAAACTTAGAAGATAAAAAGTCTCATGATGAGCTTGTTTACCATGTTCATAGGGTCCAAGTGATTAAACTGATATCAACAATACTGCATATCAAACAAGGTAATAGCTAATGATCTCCTTGATCAGAAGACAAGGGGTCTTATCAAGAGCCAACTTGTTCAGTTTAGTTACAACCAGTGAATGACATTGTCATTAGTAGGTTACCACGCCTAGACAATGTCTTTTAAGAAACCAAGAAAGAAAAATATTACATTCAAAAAGGAAAAAAAGGGACAAGGTCCAAGTGAGATTCAATGCAAGTGAATATCATTTTGAAATTTGAAAATTCATATAGATGGGATAATGAATCACTGTTGGTTAAAAGATAACCCCGTCGAGGCTATGAACGTCTACTGGCAGCAAAGACTCTATTTGTGATAAATGAGTAAACACCAAAAAACTAATATGTAGAAGACGCCTGCTATATTATTTTAAATCTTATTATTGGCTGATGCGAACGTTTATACTTCTATCATTACAAGAGTAAAGTACTTAAATAAATAAATTAAGTAATGATGATTCTAGAGAAATGTTGTTTACCTTATAGCTCATGTAATCATTATTCTTATAACTCTAATTACTTTGAAACTTTTTAGAAATTTTAGAAAACTACTTAGAGATAACTGGTTCTCCCAAGTGAATCGCCAATTGTTGTACTATGAAACAACCCCCCCATTTATAAAGAACAATAACTAAGGTTAGTATTATAAATGGGGACCCTTTTAAATTTTTAGGCTTAGGATAAAAAAACCTAACTCTAAGAAAATACCTACAAAAACCTCACAAAATTAACTAAGGATGAAATTCATGTCGCAAATCGCAAATCACACTTTTCCGCAAGACTATCTTAAAACACCTTCAAAAAATTGTGATATGTGATTAGGTCTCCTGTTCCGATAACCCAATAAATAACACCTTGTCATTTCATAATCGCATTTCGCACTTCGCAAGAAACTTAGCCATGCCATTAGAATGTTTGTTAGCGATATGAGAAATGCGATATTACGATATCCGCAATCGCATTTCGCTTGATGCATCTGGTAGCGCTATACTGTATCCCTTCAAGATTGCGATGCATGATTAAGAGCGGTAAAACATGTGAAATAATTACGTTTTAAATACCAAAACGAATGAATTGACAAGTTAATAAATATTTAGCGGCTCGAGGAAGGATAATCATTTTCCAGGTTATGGGTAGTTAACATCAAGTATCTCATTAAACCTTTCTCACAATCCAAAGTCATTTCAGAGAAACTTTCAGTCTTAATTACTTGATATTGTCTGCACCGATATATCTTGTCTATTTTAGGCAAGCTACAAAAGACATGTCACTAAGAAAGGTGATGCAGAAACAGAGTAAGCAGACCATTGTTGAATCCAAGTTTACAAAGATGGCTCCTATCTTCGCTGATACAGTTTGTGTTGATGCCGAAGGTGCAACAACTTGGGAAGTTATTTACAATAGGCTGGAGGACGAACGTCCTAAAATCAATGTCATGAGAGAAACAACTAACTCAACAAGGCCTTCAGGACTTCAATGTAGAGATGCTTCTTGTTATTTCCTTCATAGGATAGGAGAAAGAGCTAAAATCCTCCCATACGCGGATATGACCAACTGGTTGATCAAAAACATTATCATTGAAGATAGGCAATTCAAGAATTCAAGAATGGAGCTCATAGGGTCGTTCAGAGCAAAGGACTTGAAGAAAATGTACCACATACCTGACCCGCAAGATATCTATGACAACACATTTGTGGCTAACTTCATAAAGAAGAACCCATACCCCTTCAAGCTAATTCAGGGTTGGAGAGTGTTGGACAACAAATTCAAATATGACAAATCGGGTATGTATGCTATAACCTCTTTGGCAAACTCCTACAACTATGCAACATCTATGTTATGTAGATTGTATGGGATACTCAATAATACTAAGTTTTCAATAGAATGGATTCCTCTAATTGATGCCTGTGTTAATTCCCATATCATGAATTGGCCCTCCATCCTATCTGATAACCTAGCCACCACCATGACCAAATATCGACAAAAGAAAGCCTCCTCTTTAGATAACCTCCCTCCGTTCTATTTTAGTGCCTACATTATGGATGCTATCTGTTTTTGCACGACATTTCCAACCATGGGTTGGAAATGGACCTTACAGGACCCCTACCCAATCCATCTCAGTCATAAACAAATATGGGAATCACATTACATACCTCACTTCTATAAGATATTTCATGTTGTTGTGTTATCCCTACATCAAATTTCAATAAGAAAGCCCCTACGTTTTCCCAAGAGGTCGCAACAGACTTGTTTACTATTGGAAAATACTTCATTGAAGGATGGTTCACCTACATTAGGGTTTTTGGTTGCACAACCCATCCACATGTCCTTCCTTTATATGTTTTTGAACAATTATTAGCAAGAGAGATTGCCTACCAGACCATGGGAAAGGGCCTGACTAAAGTTCTCAAAGATGGCAAGAACTCATTATGGCCCTCTTTCCCTATCAAATGTGGTTCTTTTGCTTTAGCAAATTTTGTTCATGCTAGTAAAGAGTCAACACATATTGAAGCCCTCAGGGTTCATACCTTGCCTAAGAGGCAATTTGATCTAAACAAAGTGGCATATAATGTCACTATTGGAGTAAATCCCAAGCCATAGAACCATGAAGATAATTATTTTGAAGACTTGTTACAGTCGACCGTATCCTTTGAACAAGCGTTCGAATGGGAAAAGAAAAATCTAAAACCTAAATATTTTCAAAGCTTCCAAGAATTCATAAATGAGAGGCTCCATGTGATCCCAATGCATCTATTAAAGCCCGAGGATAAGCCTACACCAAGTGTCACTGTTGATAGTGGAGGTCCTAGTTCTCAAGTAGACTCTTAGGTAAACACTGAGAAGACACCAGACATAGGGAAACCCCAAGATGCAGATAACACAACTGAGTCTAGCAGGAAGTTAGCTGAGAAACAAGTGGTGAGCACCTTGACTATAGAGATCAGTTCATAAATCAAAGGTGGTAGTTTGGAGAAGGAGTGGGATCAGTTTAATCAGAAATTGCAAGGCACTCCCAAAGCCACAAATACCCAAGAAAAAATGGAATGTAAAACTCCTCTGCATGTTCATAAGGATACAGAGCCCAAGTCTATCGGTGAACAGTCCAAGCCTATGGAGGAACAGGCGACAACGTCCTAACATACTGAAATTATCCCTGCTCTGCCCACATCAGAAATTGTTTTGAAAGTAACTAAAATACCTCAACTTGATGTGTTCTATAGCCCTCTCCACAAGGCTGTAGTAAGAAGGAAGCGAAAAAGGAGAAGGGTAGATACACCTAAATTCCCACCTTGAAATGGGATGATGGATGTTGTTTGGAAGGACATTCCTTTCAATCCGACCGAGAACTTGACTAGACTATCACAGTTCATAGGATCATACGCATCGGCCACTATGGACAAGGATACTAAAGTCTCTACTTTCTTAAGGGAAAAAGAAGAGAGAATTACACAACTCGGACAACAGCTCGAAGCAAAGAAAGCAAGCGTCAACAGGCAAGCGACTGTGTAGTTCGCACAATTGTAGCAAGACATGGAGGTCCTGAAAATAATCCATGAAGCCGATATATCGGCCAAAAACATGCAACTCCAAGAAATGCAACAATCCATGGAAAGATACAAGGATGTTCCCACTACTGATAAGTTTATTAAAGAGGCACTGTAATTAAATTCCCTTCTCGTAAAATAGTAGGAGTATTTCTGCCAAAAGATGTCACACATTACTCCCTATCTGACTTCTAACAACCAGCTGACATAGAAGGCAATCAACCTTAGAATTGAGTTTAACGATTTAAACACCAGAATATTTGAGTTCATCAAATGGCAGGAAACAGAAGACAAAAAGAAAGCCAATCTTCCCTAGATTGAGGAAACTCATAAAGACATTCTCTTCACGGATTTGGATGCGAGAATCAAACAGGCTGAGCTAGTAGTTGCAAGGGTAGCGAGTGTATCAAAGAATATCATTAAGGAAGTGAATCACATTCCGCTCGCCACCAATCTAATTAAATAAGGAAATATTAAAGAAATGTCTGATTTAAATGCTCTGTATAAAAGCTGGAAAGAAAAGGCAGGGAGTGAAAGAGAGGCAATTACAAAATTGACCACGACCAGTTGGGAGTTGTACTGGTAGTATCTTGTTAAGTCACACAGCCAGATTATGACTCTCAACTGTTCCTGTTATGAACCAGCTCAAGAAAAGATAGAAAAGATAGATCAACGCCTTAGAATTCAGCCTGTTCGAGGGGGCAACCTCCTTTACATTACATAAATGAACAATTATCGGATGATACAAATGACAAAACCTCCTTTCTATATATAGGAGTCTAAGGAGTCACAATATAACCCAGCCAACCTAACAATAATAATATAAAGCCACAAAAATAACAATAGAGGGCTTCTATGGGGCACAGTAATAACAATATGGGGGCAATAGGGGCACAACGATACTAATAAGGGGTACAAATACAATAGTAATGGGGTAATCACTAGTATTATAGGGACCCAACATGCCCCTCTCCTTAAAAAAAAGTATTGTCCTCAACACTTGAGTAGTTCTAGATACTTCTGTATAAAATTCTCATCCTCCCATGTGAAATCTTCAGCAGATAAGTTCTTCCACTTCATAAGATACCCCGAAATTGATCGATTTCGTAGCTGTCGAGTTCTTGTTTCTGTGACTGCTTCCGGTTCCAATATAATTTTTCCTTCCTCGTCAAGTTCTAGCAATATTGTTTGAACTGGGA